>ML800354.1:206932-220462 GCA_009831015.1 Picea engelmannii | reverse complement strand
CTAAGTCTTCCACCTGTTCATGTTTAAATCAACCCACTGGCTGAAGTTAGGATTCCAGACCTCCTCTGTCCTTATGAACCAGACTCAGTCCCTGAATTAGAGTGATACCTCCTAGAGCCGTTATCTCCATTTGATCACCCTTCGTAAACAAATCGTGACATAAAACTGATGGGCGTTGGGCTCTGCTCCTGCAAGCAATCCAGGAGTGACTTCTAACGCTAACACTATGGACTTCGGGGGGGTTCATTTTTTGTAAGTAATCTCCAAGGCCTAAAAAAGAGATAAACCAAAACCAAGAAGAATGTTCCTTTTTCAAAAATTTAGTCCCTCAAGCCCGAAAAAGGGTTAAACTTACGCCTGAGAATACTCTTCTATCGAACCGAAGTTCCTAGAGCATACCTTTATTCGTAAAATTATCCATCAGGACCGAAAAGGAGTAAACTACCGTCAGACAGATGTGCCTTCAAATTTGAGTTTGGCGAGCGTGAAGGGCAACAAGATTGCTCGGCAACCTTTTTAATTTTAGAGAGTCTGAAAAGGGCTTAAAGAAGACTCCAGGCGGGCTACTTTTCTCAAGTAATCCAACCAAGATCGAAAAGAATAAATACAGTCTCGTTGGATGTTGCTTTTGAAATTTAAAGCGAGCATGAAAGACAACAAACCGTGCTCATTAGGGAGTCTCGTGGATAAGGCCAGAATGATGACTAGGAAGAAGAATGAGGCTTCAATTTGTAATCATGACAGGACTAACAAGGACTCCCAAGCCTATAGACAAACTCACGGCATGGACGCCAAAAATGTAGTAAAAGATCTACCTAGGGAATCCATGAAGAGGTAGGCTCTACCACATAAAGTATGCCACACTTATCAGCAAGGAAGGTTAGTCTCGCAATTTAGTGGGGTCGATCCTAAGGTCAAATGAACCAGGAAACGGCTAATGCAAAAATGCAAGTAGGGAAAAAATCTAACATATATTCCATCTTTGAGGTCAATACCTATCATAACGGATCGATACGATGAACAAATGTCAAAGAAACAACGTCTCCAAGATCCTGCATATAAGACCAATAACAATCATCCAGAACTTAATAGATCCACTATAGATATAAACTTTGGAAAATAAGAGGTGTTACTGAATACAAAACTTGAAAACAACAAACCTGGACTGTATAATATGTACAAGGCACCGCACAGCCTTACGACTCATGCATAGTATTGGTTAAGGTAGAGCCCGTTGCTAGGCTATGACCAAGAGTCTCTTCGATATTCAACCTGGAAAGTCTCCCAAAAGGGAAGAAAACACAAACCACAGTGTAAGTCTTCCCACAGTATAAAAACCGTAGTCATGGCTTCAAGGATAGCCTCATCTGGAGGCAATTCAAAATCCGACAAATCACGCGAACGAGGATCGTCGACAGTCCCAAAGGGCGAAGCAAACTGACTATATTCCATATGATGATGGAGGTTCTGTCTAGGACTGGCAAAGTCTATCAGGGAAGAATCACAAGCACGAGGATTTGAGGATCTACAAACAGTGAGATCATACTCGAAAGGAAACTCGAGATCACTCGAACCAAGAGGGGGAAGCAAGGGCTCCCATGCCCCCATTGGATAAAAATATTGATCAATTTTCGAGACCATGTATCGACAAGGCAACCATGATTGCACAGGCTCTTCCTCGGAACCAATTGAACATCGAGGATAAGATGCCACATAATTTACCTGTGGCAAGGTAGAGTCTACATGAACACTAGAAACATATAAAGGGGCAGCATGAACTAAAACCGAATGAGGATGGTGATTATCAGATGCCAATTGGTCGATAGTGACAATGCTTCCATTGTGATGGAAATGCATCACCCGGAAGAGCGTAGACACCACATCATTCATATCATATACATAATAATGCCCAAGAAGCATATTGAAATCTAATGAGCCTTGCACCACTATAACATCAACAAGGATAGTCTTCCCACCTAAATAGATAGGTAACTGAAAAATAACCCCCAAATATTCACTAGGACGTCTGTCAAAAGCCAACAACTCATGTGAAGCAAACACAAGCTCGGGAGAACCCAAAGCTTTCCAAGCCGAGGAGGATAAAATACTTGCGAAGGCTCCTTCATCCACAATACATCGGTAAATGTTTTTTGAATTAACTTCAACCCTTATTTGAAAGGGTGCAGAAGAAGGAAGACGAGGCTCAACGAGGTCATTCTAATCAAAGGAAACCATCCTAGGGTTTGGAGGGGGTCTGCTCGAAGTGAGTGGAATGCCCTCTTGTTCTGAAAGTCCTGAACTAGAAATGCTAAAAATATAGTCGGTAGACACATCACTCCCTAAGAGAAGAGTGGGATCAGTCGAAGATTTCATCTACGAGACCACTTCCTCAACCACTAGTTGAATAGGTTGGGAGACAACATGGTATGAAGGCACACCACCCCTCAAAAGAGGAGTGGGATCGACCAAAGATTGCATCGGCATGACCACTTCATCAACCAAAGGTTGAATATACTGTGAGGAAACCTCAGAAGACTCAGAATCAGAAGAGCTTGCAGACAGAGGCCACAATCTTCGTGCCTCTGGAATTTCAGGGAATAAATGAGGCGACATACCTATCGCCAGTCTGACTAGCAGTGACTAGATTTTTTCCCCCAGCATGACTTGCAGAGGTTGGGTGTTGGTCTTCAACGTGACTTGCAGAGGTTAAGGACCTATTTCCAACATGACTCGCAGAACTTGGTGATTGAACTCCAGTATGAATAGTAGTGACTTGACTTTTTCCCCAGCATGACTTGCAAAGGCTGGGTGCTAGTCTTCAACATGACTTGGAGAGGTTGAGGACCTATCTCCAACATGACTTGCAGAGGTTTGTGATTGAACTCAAGTATGACTTGCAGGGACTAGGTTCATGCCCCCATCATGACTTGCAAAGGCTGGGAGTTGGTCTTCAACATGACTTGCATAGGTTGACAATCTATCTCCAACGTGACTCGTAGAGGTTGGTGATTTCTTCTTCTTATTCTCCCTCTTTCTATTTCGTTTAGATTTCTGGTTACTAGTAGTTGGACTTTCACCAGAGAAGGTAGAAGGAGGAGGAGAAGACTTTTTTGATGAAGGAACATCAACATGATTCCCATGACATGTGGTTATTAACTGAGAAGCATCAAAAGCATTTGGGACATTTGGAATGGTACCCAATCAAACCGGTAGTCCCACATTCAACCTGGGAATGTACAAAGTGACCACCAACATTTCCAAAGAGAGGAAAAGAATAAGAATCCCCTTGCAAATGGGATCCTTGGTTGGTATCATCGGTAAATATTTCCAAGAATATCTTATGCACAAGTTCTTCCCTTGCGGGATCGTTCAAGTTCATAAAATTCTCACACACTGACTCTACCGAACCAGTGGTATAAAAAACAACGCCTATAAAGAGGCGGCTCCACGTTTCCAAGCGAAAGACCGGAGAGTCCTCACGATCGACAGAGTGGGCGGTCTACCACCTTAGATTAGAGACCCAAAGCAATGAATTACTAACTCACTATGGAAAACTAGGGAGCATAGAGCACACACTAAAAGTTCCTAAAGGCAAATCAAGCAGACAACTAACTAGTGGGAATGACAATTACGCTAATCAACACTAGAGAAACTTATCGGTGCAAGTGAAACTCGAACACGGAAGCACCCTCCACGTATACTCTGCAAAGCGTGATCGGACGCCCGCCCTAGGTACCGCGGTATACCCCCGAAGTCACCCGTGTAAGTCCGTAAAAATTAGAAACTAGGTTTCCAGCTCGCAGTTAGTCACCAGGTGGGTACAGCTGACAGTCGGGTTGATTATAATGAGTGGGATAACAAGTCTGAAACCCTTCAAGGGTTTCGAAACCAATTGGTCTGAAAGACAACTGAGGATCTCGAATGGATTCGAGGTCCACGAGGCTTCGTAGGAAAATGCGATCAATATTGTTCCCAAGAAAGACCCTCAATATACAATCCCCACTATGTTTGGTCTGGCTTTGGAGGGGTTATATCCTCTACCTTTCTTCACGCGACCTCATGTTTAGCCCCTATGTTAGAGAGGGTTCCCGGCTAACTCTTACGATGCTGGAATTTAGACACTCCCTATCTCAGACTCCAATGTTTTTTTTAAATGGCCTCGGAGAGTTTCCTCTTCACACCTATTTCAAGGCCCTAAAAGCCTAAACTAGTCGGTGAACCCTACAAACAGAAAGTCTAATATATTTTAAGTTAAGCGTTAATTTTAATACTTTATTTATGCAAAGGATATGATTGTGCAACTGATGGTGTTTTGAAGAGACGAATAAAGAAGAGAACTTTAGAGCATTTGAAAGCAAAAAGATACTTTGAAATTAAAGCAAAGCTTGTAAAACTCTTTGTAACATTCAACTTTTCTAATCAATGTTTCAAGATCTTGTAATTGTAAGTTTCCTAAAAAGTGCTTTCGTTTGACTAAGAAAAACTACTTATATTTCAGGAAAGCAAGAAAGAACTTTGAAACTGAGACTCTTTTCTTTTCCAAAATAACAACCTAGGCTATGTTACCAAACTAAATGTAAGAAAAAATCTTTTTGATCTTTTTTGAACTGCTTTACCAAGAAAAACTAAAGTAAAAGTCTTTTTTTGTTTTTCAAAGCAAGAAACAAGAAAAAGAGAAAACATAACCCAAGATTGACAGAGACCCTAAGCCAACTGCGTAAACGCAGGGATTCAAACAAGAAACCAAAGGAGGATCTAAAAATTGAAAGTTCACTCTAAACCTCTAGCGAAAACAAAATAACACTAAGACACAAGTTAACAACGAATCTTTAACCCAAGCTAAGGTCAAAAACAGAGACTTTGGAAGGTTCACGAAATCCCTGAGAAGCCTAAACTTCTATCAGGAAAGAGACAGAACTCTCCTTGTTAAAAAACACTTTCAAGATAAAAAGATGGCGATTGTTGCACCAACAGCCTGTGTATGTATGTGGTTTGTCTACTGTGCAGAATGTGTATGTGCACGGGCTAATCCAAAGCAAAGTGCATACACCTCTGAGACTTTTCGAAAAGAAAGAGACTAGGCAAACTGACTGGGCAAGGAAAGTTGGTAGGCACCTTCCAGGTGACCAGAGACCCGTAAAAGACTCAATGAACTTGATTGAAACTCAAAAGGAAATCAAGAAGCCAATTAAAACCCAAAAACCTCCCTTTAAAACCCTAGAGAGACTCCCCAGTGGAGTCGCCAATTCTGCTAGCGGGAAAATCCCCCTATAACTATACCAAGGTTCTAACTATAGACAGGGCTATGAACTCCCTTAAAAGACAATATAATTCCTACACTACCACAAAATTTCCACACACATGAACATAAAATGATAGAAGAGTAAGTCAGAAGTAGTACCTTTGGTACAAACATTCGATACTGACCTCCTCGAGCTTTGTTACTTCCTTGGATGTTGGTCTCCTCCCAAAGCTGACCTGCATCAACACTTAGGAAAAAAATGCTACAAATATTCCTATCTACTCATGAATTAGGGTTAGATATAAATCGTTATGCATAAATCAAATGAAAGACACAAAGATATCATTTGGGACAAGGAAAAATATTCTTTTATTCAATATTCAAAGATTTGAAATTACGAGCTTTGTTGGTCGATGCTCTGTGAACCTGGTCTAGGATCCTCTTAACATTGCTCCAAGTGCACCATACAAATGCCTTCTCTCACAATCTATTGATCACTCCAAGGGAAGGGAAGAGATTGTATGGGAGAAAAAGGCTAGAGAGGGAAGGTTGAGGCACGAACTCGAAAAAGGCTGCAAATACTTGGGTAAGGAAGGAAAGGGAATTTGGGAAGACTTTCATCGTTCAAGACCTCCTTTTATATGACAAAAGGATATTTATTCGGTATGGGGATGGGCTATAGAAGGTGAAATGGTTGGGAAACCCTCGATATCGCGTAAACTCCGCCGAATTCCTTGCAACTTATTATTTTTTGCAACTTTTGAAGGTAAACGTGGGTTGTTTAGTATGTAGCTAGCGTATGTCATCCAGATTATTTTCGGCACGAAATGAGAGCGTATATATAATAAAGAAACGTACATAGATATCTCGGATATCCAATAATATAACAGAAATGTATCAGAAATGCAACCATAAACACAAAGATACAATAATACACAATTTTCTATTAATGAGAGAAAATGTACAAAGACTGTACAAATTCAGAGTGAAAGACTCGCTAGAATGGTGGCAGTTTATCTCTGAGAAGAGATGTGTCCGCTACTCGCATTCGCAAGAATATGGTTTTACAATGAGGCTCCAAAGGCCTTTTTATCATAAATAAAATCCAAAACCCTAACCCCGGAAGATGAAAAGCCAACAGTTTTGTGGACCCCGTTTTGGGTAGTTTGGTGTATCAACTTCCCGGGGGCGTAACTTTGGCATATGATATTTGTTTGGGGCACACGATAGCTCGTTGGAAAGGTATCATTGAAGAGATTCATTTTGGGGGCTCAATCAAAGCCTTCAGCTATAATTGAGAAGTTCGATCTCGAAAAACCTTCATTTACGCCCTCAAAATGGCCCCGGAAGTTAAAAACTGCTAAAAATAGTAAATTACCAAAATTGCCAGAAAACTATTTTGAGCCAATTGGAAAAGGTGGGTGGCCACCGATATCCACCTGGATCAGTATGTACGCGGGATGTCTAGCATGTAGCAAGCATATGTACGTGGGCAGTACTGCAACAGGGTGCGTACATCCTCCAAAAAGTGTTTTTTTAAATAGAGTTCCTCAACAGTGGTTTAGCAAATTGTGCAAGTAGAAAGGCCAATGTCATGTATGCATAAGTAGGGAATTTTAGGGATATAAAAATTATGGTTTTATATATAATACCTTCAAGCAATGAAATTATGGTTTTGTATTATCTGATAGCTATTCTTGCACTATTTCAAAAATACAATCATATCCATTGTACTGCCTTGGAGGTATAAGAATAATTGAGCTCTAGATCTGCTCACTAAGTCTCTTTTAAGAAATAAAAACAAATAAATATTGCAAATAGTGTTTACGGACATTTGGAAAACCTAGATATTGGTAGCTACGCCTATATGTTAGTTACTTGTAGCAACGGGAAGAAACAATTAGATTCATTGGCGATAGGCGTCAAATTTTTTGTGCAATCAATGAAGCCACTAGTTGTGGGAAAGGATTGGGAAATTGCCATCTCTTTTTTTTGTAAATAAAAATTGTATTTCCTTAAAGAGTCTTCATAGCAGTACACATGGCTAATATTTCCACCTATTATGCCATACATATGGAAACCAGAACAGGTGGCCAACAAGAACGAGCATTCATTTTTTTGTTAACTAGTAAACAAAACTAGTCCTAAACAGAACTACAATGATGGCCTCTCTGGACCTGGAAACATAGTAGCTGAAAAGAAAACTAAACAGTAAGAAAACATGGGTTTCCATCGACATTGGGAGAGTGTGGTCATGCATGAGCGAAGACATATGGTTGACAACAGGTTGGGCACCTTTTCTTGGCAGGCTCGCCTGAAAGAGAATCGAACAAAGCATCCAGGCGACAACTGAGGATATCCTAGCGGTGAAGCTGGTTGGACATGTCCCATTGCATTTCGAAGATTATTTTCAGATGTTCTTTTGAGAAACTGTGAGTGTTGGGTGCCTCTGGCTCAGAGGCTGCAACATTTTGAGGCGCATTAACAAGTTGTGTTGTCGCCATAATTCTTTCCTCATACCAAACTGGAGGGATCTCTTCCTCAATCGGACAACCCATTACATATGACGCGGGGTCGACACTTGGAGGTAGTCATCCGGAATTGTGAGGGGGTTCCTGGAGATCTGAGGCAGAGAGAAGGAGAGAGTTGAGATGGTCTTGAGGAGGAACCAAAGGAATCTCCTCCTCGATATAAGTCATGGAATTGTCTTCATCAACCCAGTTTTGATCAGACAAGGGAGGACCAATAGGACTTATGGAAGGGATGGGAGGCGGAACAGAAGTCGAAGAGAGACCAGGTTAACGATGGAAAGCCATGAAACTATAATAGGTCGGACCACGCTTCGACCTGCCCCATTCACGCGACATTGGAAGGGAAGGGACGAAAATGAAAGCCCAAATTTGAGGAGAACAAAGAAAGGGGAAAAAAATAGGAGGGGAGAGGAAAACTGACAGCCAAACCAAAAAGAAATGGAAATATCCATTCCTTACCTCCATAAAAACAATTGAGATGACAGGGAAAATATCCTTAAAGACCAAATTTATGGCCTTAGCATCCGCGTACTTACTTTGTGAGACCTCGACATTCGTTATATGTGCTCCATTAAAACTTCCTCCTTACACGGGCGCACTACCAGCCCTCCCAATTGAATGTTGCACATATTGAATATACGAGGAGGAAGGATAGTGGTCAGGGGTGTTAACTTCACCCAACGCATGTGTGCCAGATGTCACCCCATCCGGAGGAGGGAAATTGCCATCTTAAATCCAAGAAAAAGACTTAATAAAATATAACCTTATGATGGCGCGGGAATTTGATTAACTAATCGTAGTTGTTGGTTACGTGTCACGTAAGTATAACATGTAAGGAATATTTTATATTCCTTGGCTGCATGCGTAAAATGTTGCACAAATAATGAAGCCACTAGTCGTGCATAAGGATTTCAGAATTCGCCATATTAATTTCAAGAAAAAGAGGCAGAAAGGCCGAGGCAAAAACGGTGTTGGTGGTGGCAGATGGTTGAGGAACAAGCAAATCATCTCACACGAGATATTAAATACCAAATTAATATAAATTCTCAAACCACATGAAGGCTCTAATAAGAGTCCCAAACACATCAACCAATCAAACGTTAAAAATATATTGTTTTATATATTAAAAAATAAAAATGTTTGTTTATTATGTTTAAGATTAGGTTGTTTACAAAAAAATTTAAGTCAAAGTAAAGTAATATATGGTCAACACCTAAATGAACGCTATATATTGCATGTCAGATGCAGTATAATAAGAATGTGTTTGTTGATGAGGTCCCATAGATCTTGTTTATGTATTTCATATATTAAAAATAAGCAAACTATAACATGCATTATAAAGGTTAATGTTATCACATATATGTTACATTATTATATTTAGATTGGGTTGAATTGAGTTGCCTTTGGTGTTTTACACAAAAAAATGAGCAAATGTCTAATTATACATGTTGGAGATTTGTCAAAAAGCCAATTCATGAGAGAGCTTACAATTTTTTTTATCAATCACCGCATTCTTGTTAATATTTTTCCCCATAATTGTAGAACCGGTATGGTTTGTGTCCATCCATTCACCATAAGAGACAAAAGGCAAGGAAATAATTGGTTTAATGCATTCATCTCTAAGTTCCACCCACCAAATTTTCCTTCTTTTTTGTTGTGTATGGTGATCTGGTTTGAGTCCTTCCAAAGGCAAGATTGCACTTGGGCAAGGAAGTAAGTTGAGCATGTGCCTTTGGCACTCAATCATGTTTTTCATTATAGGTTAAATAAATAGAGGCCAAAGCTCAAGTTCTTTGTGTTGTTTGGATGAGTCGAATGTAGAAATTTTGTAAGGCAACTTATTGACCTACTATTGGAAAATATGTTATAGGGCTTTCCCATTCTTCTACCATGCTTATTCATGGACTGTGGGTTGAAATGCAGACTGTGTGCATCACAAATAAGCAATACACTGGCATTTATGTAGACATTGGGTTCATAAACTTTATTGCCTTCACATTTTAAGTGTATTTTTTTCTCATCTTCCATGTTGTCTATTTATGCTACATTCATGCTAATTCTTATTTCTTATTAATTTTAGTCATTTGTGGCAGTGCTTACAGTATTTATAATCGATTTTGTTGAAGGTATTATTTACTGCTTAAACCTCTTCATTAGTTTAGGTCACTTTGATGAGCAGAATAATGAGTGTAAGCACAATTTTGGGAGCACTATCTATAGCATGTTACAAGGACATGTTCTCAAAACTCCTTGGTTCCATGTTCACAACAAGGTAGAAGAAGAGATTCTCTTTAAGATAATGTATAATTTACTCTCATATATAATGAGATACTCTGGAGTTGTAAGCAACCTCATCGTGCCTGTAGTATAACTAAATTCGCATTAACAATTAATATTTGTAATTGACCGTTGTGAAGGTTGTGTCTCTTCACTAAAAGCTCTATATAATGTTGGTCATTCATTGTTGTAATATGGACTGGAATAATATATAATAATTATATATTTTATATATCTAGTCCCACCATTTCTCCTCCAATTGGTATCAGAGCCAATACATCCATTGCTATATTTTTCTTCTACGTATAAATTGTTGTGCATGGAGGTTGTTGTGCGTTGAGGTGATCTCTCTTCTTCGTATAGATTGTTGTGTGTGGATACCTATGCGCAAATTTTGAAATAGATTGTTATGCATGGAATGTGATCTCTCTCCAGCGTATATATTGTTTTGTGTGGTTTTTTAGTGGGTGCATTTGGTTGTTAATAACCAAGAAACAACGGAATTTAGTGTAGGTTGTGTGGTAAACATAATAAGAGAGCAACAACATATCCTTGGAATCACAAATAAAAATATTTGTTGGATTAGCAATCACATGTGGGAAGGTTGTGTGGGTGTGATGCAAACAAATTAAATTTGAATAGGGAGAAGGTCATACATGTGAATAAGGAAGAGTAAAATACAAGTTAAAAAAAATAAAAATCATAGTCGTGGAATAAAACTTTTGGCTTTGTGAGCCACTAAAGAAACCCAAGCGAGTGAAACCATAGTCAAGAGAGGAAGCCCACCACTCACCTCAACTAATATATTTTAATATATTATTATTTAAAATATTTAAAGAGATTTAACCTTGAAGGTGTAGCATTAAAAAACTATTAAAGGGAACCATGAAAAATTAAAAAACTTCAAGAAAGGCCTCAGGTGCTACGGGAAACACGTCATCCAACACAAGCAATATGTCACCCAGTAAAGAGTTAAATGACGAGTTAAATGAATTAATGACCTCAGTGGCAGAAATCTCCATCAAACTCAATGGTGTAGATATAAAAGAATTAAAAGCCTCAATGGATGAGATCTCTAACAAACTTAGCAGTATAGAAAACATTTACAAAAAAAATCAATGAGATGGATGATTTCTCCAAAAGACTCGGTAATGTGGAACAAGGATTAAAGGTGTGGGGAGAAAACCACGATGAGCTCAAGGCCCATGTTGCATCATTGAAAAATGGGAATAAGGAATTAAATATCCACAATTTCCACTCTCACCACTCCTTTTTTCCACCCCTAAACATTCATCCAATTTTGGATCCTTTAACGGATTTACGCACAAGATGAGATTCGATGTACGGAGATTTGATGGAGAAGATGAAAGGGAAAAGCACAAGGTGGATTAATTGACTTGAACACTATTTTTAGTTACACAAGATGTGTGACAATGAGGAGAAAATTAACTTTGCATCATTGCACTTAGATAAGGCAACAAGCGATTGGTTCTTATGGTGACACTCAAAATCCCAATCAAGTGAATGGGAGACATGTAGGAAGCATTTTTTTAGGAGATTTCAGAGCATTGAAGAAAAGTAAGTATTTTCCAAACTCACTCGATCACAACAGGCAGACATGGTGGATGAATTCTTTAATGGGTTACATGTGTTAGCTACCCATGTGATTGATTTATCAGGTGATCACCTCCTACAAACTACCATATCGGGATTGAAGGAAGACATAATAAACAAACTTAAACTAATATATATCAAGGAAGTGGAGCAATTGGGATTAAAAGTCAAGGTGGTAGATGAAAAATTGTTGTTCTTTCAACGACCTCCTTGGTCTCATTCTGAAGAACCAAGTTCAAAGTTTACTCCCACTTATAAAGGGACTCCACCACCTAACATAGAAGATGACAAAAGTCAGTGTTTTAGATGTCATGCACCTAACTGGAGGCCAGGCCACAAATGCAAGGGTAAACAATTATATATGTGTGAAATAGATAGTGATAGCGACAACGACAAAGATTCGGAATATTTTAATGAAGAATCCAAAAAATCTAAACTATCAAAATAACAATGCTAGAGGAGGAAATATTTGAAGGAGGGGTGTCTTTTGGTATAACTAGATTTTCATTAATACTTAATATTTGTAATTGACTGTTGTGAAGTGTGTGTCTCTTCACTAAAATCTCTATATAAGGTCGGTCATTCATTGTTGTAATATGGACTGGAATAATATATAATAATTATATATTTTATATATCTAGTCCCATCGGTTCTCCTCTAGTGCCACCCGACAAGAAACCTCCCAAAGGTAAGTGCATTCCTCAAACTTCTCAAGTCTCCTCTTCCCTGAGTTCTAAGACACAAAACTAAAGGCAGAGAGGCAAGTAAGTATTTTTTGTATCGTTTTTCTTTATTCATGTTCAAATGCAAAGAACTGAGACTCATAACAAGTATTTGTGTGAACGCTTATATCATTTTTCTTTTAACATTTTGGGTGTTCTTCCTTCCCCTTTTAGGGGAATTATATATTAGGTTCTTGAGTCTATGAGGATTTACATTCTCTCTTTTCAAATTGCATAATTTTTTCACCAATTTTAAGAGTCATCATCAAAATAGTGAACCAACATAAAATAAGATCATTTTAATTACAATATCTTTATGATTCCAATTAACAATATTAATATGAAAATCTCCCTTAAATTATTTCAGCAATCCATTCACACATTTAGAGAATATGCTAGTTAAAAGTTTTATTAATTAACCAAAAATGATGGATAATTATTTTCCATAAAAATTTAGTTAATCACAAAGGTGTCATATATATCATGTTATTAAATAATGAATTGTTATAATGGTTAAATCAAACTGAGTGTGAAATTCCTCTATTCTTTTTTAAGTTATTAAAAAGAATTTATGGTGTGGGAATAAGAATTTCATGAAATGAAATTGTTACTGTTGATTGGATTGATTTAGAGGGAAGGAGTTTGTAGCAAAGTTATGAAGATTGCTCGAAGGTAGTAGGGAAAGTACGATTAAGAATTGAAATAATTGTTTTCTCTTGGAATATAATGTAAAGTTGTTTATGATTAGTTGATTACAACTTAGTTTATAGTTTAATATCGTTTCTTAATATTAAATTATTGAGTTGGCAAAACATACAAGTGTCTAATAAAAACAAATTAACAAAACAATGTTTCGTACACTTTAATTATTTATATTAAATAAATTTTAAATAGTTAAATAAAATATAATAATAGAGTATACAATATCACTTTTTTAATATAACTTAAATATTTTTTTATAATTTTATCATTTTACCTTAATTTAAGGGTTAAAATAAAAACCTTTATTTAAGCAATAAAATAAAAAATATAAGCACTTTATCTCAATTGTAAAGAGCATGTGCAATTGTACCGAGGCATTTATAAATCGACATACAAATCTCAATATGGCATATTGTCGGAATGTTTTTTTTTGGGGGGGGGG
>ML800354.1:168418-180527 GCA_009831015.1 Picea engelmannii | reverse complement strand
TCAGTCTGCTTAGAACCACAGTGGTCTCTTGCCTCTCTCCTCGCCATAGGCTTGTAGAGTTGAGTGGTTCAACCTCCTCTGGAATTCACTAGGCTTCGCCCCAGGGATTTTACTGGATTTGGCCTCCTCCTCGCAACCTGCCTTGGTCGTCCCTTCTAATTCGCCCGAGAAATCAGCTCCTGCATCATCGCCAATGCACTCACCACTAGTCCAGTCTCCACGCAAGTGTACCTCCACCCGCCAGGAGAAGCCTCCAGAACAGCCCCACTCCTGCTCAGACTGTGCTACC
This sequence comes from Picea engelmannii, assembly GCA_009831015.1. NCBI lineage: Eukaryota > Viridiplantae > Streptophyta > Pinopsida > Pinales > Pinaceae > Picea > Picea engelmannii. Next base: position 180,238 of record ML800354.1, on the reverse strand, counting down.
TGTGAAAAATTCCAAGACGACCTTACAATTCTGCAAGACCTGGTGTTTGAGGTTCGCAAGGAAGAGGAAGACCTACATTTTTTCCTGGAAGTCCTGGACAAGAAGGGGTCACAAATCTTGCAGTTGCTCTCCTCTTTGCATGGCTCTTGCCACCCCACAAAACCAGCTTCAAATGCACCAGTGGACTCATAAGCGATATTAGTTTTGGCTATGCAACTGTCTCCAGTGGATGACGTGGCACCAGGCTCAACTTCAACTCTCCAGGCACCCACCTTGGACATTGTGGCATGCAACACATCCATGACATGAGAGATTGTTGTACAAGTGTCAGACTGCATGGCCTGTTGGTTGTTTTGTTTATATTTTTCCACCTATCTTTTTGGTTAAAATATGTTTTGATTGTCTTGTGTCGATCCTAGAGAGTCTATAATCTTGGGCAAACTGGTTTCCCCACGGGGCGATTCCGCTCAAGTTGCTCAATTATGTTATCTGACAAGTTATCTGAACCACTGGTTTTTGACTTGGGAGGCTCGCTGAATTGGTTTCCCCCTGGGGAAATTCAATAACTATAGTCCTCGGATAGACATGACAATGTTGTAATTTTTGGTGCTGAAAGGATTTTTATAAAAATACTTACTTATAAAAAAATAAAAAAAACTTTGATTTTTTCTTATGTATTGCAAGATAATATTTTTGTTAGGAGAATATGTAAGGCTATATACAAGCCACATAGTCAGTTCCAAGGTTATAAATTCGAGACTAGTGCGGAGTAGAAGCATTTTTGTTGAAATCATGAAGAACTTTGAAGTCTTGTAGATAGTTTCATTTTTTTTAATTTTTTTTATTAATATGTTGGATGGTTCGACTACAGCCTCATTTTAATACAAAAGCAACCATTTTTGTAAAAAATAAGAAAAAAAAAACCTTCAATCTAATATTTTGGTTGTACAGGGGAAAATATAGAATATGAGACCATATTCAATGTGGAAAAGATTGTAAACTAACATTGAAATTTCTCAAGAGTGTAATAGAATTTCTTTATAAAAAAAAGATACAATGTCCTATCATCAACTACATAAAAAAAAACACACATACAATGTTCAATCATCAACTATACAAGAGTATTATTCTAAATTGTAGCATTAGCTTTGAAACTCTTTGTCTCGGTTTCCAATCCAATTCTCAAGGTTTTTGAATTTGAATGAGAATAATTTTTGTGCCCGCTAACTCAAGCACATGTGAAGTTTTAAATGATTTTGAAATGTAACAAGTTAAGTGACCACATCAATTGGGTTTAACTTCGGTGGTTGAGAGAAGGAGTGTTATCCTCACCACCCAAGTTTAATTCCCACAAATGACATGCTAAACTCTTAATAAAAATATTGTTGTATTAGCCTTGAGCCCTGTACTGATAAAGCCTCGAGTATTTGTAGATCCAATTTACTACACAATATCAAAAATATTATTTTTACTTATAAAAAACAATTTAAAATGTTTAATTAATACATCAACAATTCACATCCAACTTAAATTAAGTACATATAACTCTTCCCATTTATTAGTCCCTGCCAAAGAAGGGAATATAACAATCAGTTGTAAGTCAAAACCATGTTGACTTTCATCAATTTATAAAAAATTGCATAAGGTTTTCTAATGTTTTTCAAAAAATGTTTATTAATTGAAATATTATAAATAAATTAAATTATTTTTTGATTTTTAAATATTTAAAAATATGTTTTTTGATTGGTCAAGAACATTGAAGTGACTAATTTCCCTTGCTTGCATGTGACAATTAGTCAGAAAAAAATAACAATAAAACAATTTTTGTTTTGAAAACCATGAAATAGCCATGTATACACTGTGATTAATGTGATTTAATGGCGCAGACAAATGAAAGCTCTGCACGAGTCTTATTTGTCGTCTTTCAACTTCAACCTTCACCTAGCTTCTTAAATTTGTTGTACAAACTTCAGGTGAGAGGATAAGATATGTCCATCACATTAACTCTGGTGATTGGTGAACCTTGACCAGAATACAGTCGTTGAATCATGCCAGAGAGATGGGACAGTGGAGAATCCATCGCTCAAAACTAAATGGTTGAAATGCAATGATAATCCAAACCCCGTGACATAATTCAAACAGAATGTGGCAAATGGCCCTGACGACCAGGAATCAATCGGCCTAGTAGTTGATGTGTGACCCCCAAGTGAATCTTGTTCGTGTTGGATTTACTATACACAATCAGAATGGGTTTAATCGAATCCCTCTAAAATTTTCACCATGTGGCACAATGGAGAGTGAAATAACGCATGTTGGTTTAGGGGTGGATTTTACACGGCATGGATGTCAAAGTTGAATGCATTTAAAACTTGCATCATCTATGAGGGAAGAATAAATGCCCATCTACTTGTAGAGACTGGTTTATAATTATCTCAAATTAATGAAATTTTCCATAAGAAATGTTTTAAACATTTGCTTGTAGAGACTGGTTTATAATTATAACAAATTAATGAAATGTTTTAAAGAACCACCTTGGACTGATCTCTTAAGAATTGTATCATATAGATTTCATCAACATGGTCATTAAACCAGAATTTGATAAATTGGATTAAAATTCCCTTTGTTGCCGCAAACAACCTATCTCCAGGTGCAGGTGTGGTGATCTTTGTCTATATCCAGGTTTGTTTTGGTCTTTAATATTCAATTCTCAAGTTTCCATTTTAATGCCAATTCTGATAGGTTGTTTTTATCCGAGTTGTTACTCTAGATTTCTCTCCAAAATTGGAAAATGCAGTGTCTTTGGTTTTCTCTATCTTGGATCGCATTCTCTCTTAATTGATGTTTCCAGAGAACTTATCCTTTTTCCAGGATAGAGAAAAACGCACCACGGATTTCTTTTTTCTCTCTTGGATCGCATTCCCTCCTGCCAGTGAACTTATCATTTTTAACACGTAGGGTCAAAAAAACACACCACAGATTTCTTGCATCGCTAACGAGAGAGAAATGATGAACGTTGGATTGCTATGATTATGGCGGGTCACTATCTGTTAGCACTAGGAATCACCTTCATATTGCATGGGAGGTAAGCCCAGTACCCATTAGGTTATATGTGAATGTAAGAGTGTTTTAGGGGGTCAAATGGAAAAGACTCAAAATGATAATGTTCCAACTCAGAAAACAGGGCTAGCATGCACCAACAATCAAGGTCTTGACTAACTTCAATCAGTAATTGGGAGTGAGTATGAATAGAGGGAAGACTTTAATGAGAGGAATGTAGGGGTTGTTGTAAACATCAGGTCTACAAACATCCTAAGGAAGAAAGATTCTTAACACAATATCTTCTTGAGTTCAGAACTTAAGGAAGCTAAATAAACACCATGATAATATAATGATCAAACATACACCATAATATCACCACAACTATTTCATGTGAATCATTCAAAGCATGAACATTTAGCATCAGAAGCAAATAAGCTGAAAGAAGAGCTAATTTCTATTAACCAAGATGTCTTAAATCAAGTACATAGCCAGTTCACAGTCACTTCATCAAAATATTACAGTATATAGGAGCCTTGCTCAACCATCCAAACCTACTAAAGCATTTCATCTTTCTATTTATAACAAAAGGGAGGCAACAACTGGAGGTAAGAGCTGGCCTCCTTCCCATGAAAATCTCTAAGAATTTATTGCATCTAACAACTTGACTAACAACCTATGATATAAAATAGGAAAGTGTTGGTGACTAATCCAACCAATCTTCAAAGTAACTTGATCCCTCTTTGTTGCGCAACTCCTTGTTTTCCATGTGTCCCTCAGGAGCATGTGGCTGTCATCATGTTGCCAGTTGTTGTTTCTGCGGTTCTCTCCATCATCAGCTATCCAAAAAGTTGTTAGCTTGACCCTCCTAGATCCTTGGTGTCTGTTGGTAGCTTCTTTGGGTAGCACTCTGAGTAGCGCACTTTGTAGTGCCTTCACCAAATTTCGTAACATTTTGCAGCGCACTTCAAAACTAGACTAGTAGAAAAGGTAGCGCCAAACCTTCCTACCCCCTGTGCAAACTTCGGTCTCTGTGATATTTTAGGTAGCGAATATAGGTAGCGCCACTCTAGTGCGTCTCTATGCAAATTCCATATCTGCTAGAAATTCAGTAGCGAATTTAGGTAGCGCACATTGTGTGTCTCTGTGCAAATTTTAGGTAGCGCCATAAAAATGCAGCACCTCCAGCTTGGACATGAGAAGAGTAAGTAGTGACTTTGAGTAACATTAGCACCATTATCTTTAGGTGATTTAGCCACACAGTAGGTGGCACACCAATGGACCACAAAAAATAGACTATTCTGTAGCGCCATAGAGCTACGGAATGTCTGCATTCTTACTGCTAAAGGAGTTAATTCTTCTCAAAAAGCCCAAAACTTCTGAACAATAAGCACTTAGAAGCCTATATAAGTGGCAGAGGTAATGTTTCAACAAAATTTTATCTTCACAAAAAGGAACCATCCTCAAAAATGGGGCTCACCTTTCACCAGCTACTTTTTTACCCTGACACTTAACCTAACACTCTTTCTTGTAGGAGGAGGATCCTCCTTTCGCACATCAGGCTTCTTTCTTTTATCGGTTACATGATTCTTCAGTGGAGTTATTTTCTCCTTGATTTTTGGTGTCTCCTTTTCAATAACAGCTTCAACCAATACCTGCAATTTTCTTTGAGCCACTTCATCTTGAAAATGCTGCAACTCTGCTTTGAGCTTCCTGTTCTGAGACTGGAAGCCTTTGTTCTGCCTATAAAGGATTTTGATATGCTTATGGAGAGGTTGGGATTTTCTTGCTGCGAACCTTGCCAGGTCAAGGGTGTAACTGTAGCCATCCATGAGCTCTTTCATCTTAACTCTGTCAGACATGGCTTCTGTTTTCAATTGAGCCACCTCCTCCCTAGCATCCCTAAGTTTCCTGATTAATCTTTTTAATGTCTGACTGTCAGGTGGAGTAGTGACATGCACAATCTCAACAAGATTTTTCATGGTCTCCTCTTCCTGATGTATAGGAATTTCCTTGTCTGTCTCATCAGGCTTCTTGATACCTTTGCCTTTATATTTCTTCTTTTTCACAGGGGTTTCTTCTTTTCTTTCCACAGGCTTATCAATGCCTTTACCCTTCTTCTTTTGTATATGGATTTTTGGTAGGGACTGTTCTTCAAAAACCTATTTGGGCACTGATGATCTTGTGAAAGGTTTCTTACCCTTGGTATTGGCTACTAGAGGAGAAGAGAAGAAGTGTATCTTCTTCCCTTTCTTTGCTGCAGTTTTAGTGGTAGAAGGAACTTCTTCTAACTCTGGTGGAGGAGGAGGTAAAAAATGTCTCTGTGGGGAATGACAAGCTTCCTCCTCAGTTCCTGGAACCTGCTTGATGACCTCTAAAACTTGAACAGGAACTCTGCCCTTTCTCTTCTTTCTGATACCTGCTTTAGCAGCACTGGTGGTTGATAAAGGGCTTGCATTCTGTGATTGAGGAGTGGTTGCTATATCCAACTTGACGTGGGAAGCAACAACAAAATGTTCCCATGAGATATCTTTCTTACCCAATTCTTCAGAGACTAGCATTCTAATCAATCCAGAGTGGAAGATGCTAGTATATGTTAACACTCTGTAATTTTCCCAAGGCTGCGGAGGCAGTCACAGAGGTAACCTCAAACCACTTGGAGTCTTGGATCTAGCCCTCTAAAACTCAGAGAGGGCTCTCTCTGTATGATTTATCTTGGTTTGGAATAGGATGTTAGGCTAGTTATGCAAGTATGGGGTTGGGATTTTTTGAAATATTTAGATGAGGGTTTGGTTGACAAGCTGCTCAGATCACCATTGGGATACGGGGTCAGTATATAAGATAATGACCAAATCATATCTAGAGGTAAATGTCTCCACAGGGAAAGATAGTAACAACTGTTGGATCGTCTTAGATTTAGTGCATATGAATGAGGTGAAAAGGGAGAGATCCACTGAACAGAGGAGCAGTCAAGAATTCCTTTGTAAAGCTTCAGATGAATAACATATAGATTATTGAAAAACTGGACAAAGAGTATGTATGCATAAATTMTTCTCCATTGCTCTCTTTCAATAATAAGAAATGAAAATGYTGGAATAATAGAAAAAAGATAACTAAACACAGACAAGGAAAACACCACCAATGCTGCTACACAAGAATCYTGTAAATCCTTTCCTCTATTACTGTTTAGTCATTCAAAAACTACAGACAAACCTTCTGGAGTAGCCAGGCCCACAGTCCAGCCAAAAAGGGTAAAAAAAATCTCACAGGTCGAACCCTCTGTTTGTCTTTTACATCTGCATATATACAAAAGTCCCCTCAGCCTTCAAAAAATTCGGGCTTTAAATCTGCTTTCTAAAAATAGAAAAGCAGTTAAAATCCTCTTGACACATGTCATCGATGGTCTCCCAGAAACAAAATCAAATAAAAAAGTGAATAACAACTAATTTGAGAAAGTTCGATAGGTCTCTCGAATTCTGGAACTGCTGGAAATGAATGTTGAGTTGTTGGGGGATCTTTGCCATAAAATCTGGGCCATCTGTCATTTTTTGTTGCTTGCTGTCACGAATTCGCTTCCAACTAGGGGAAATTGTGTTTAAACCTCTGCCTGAAATGTGGGAAAACTTTGCCATTTGTCAAGAGAATTTAAACTGCCCCTGTTCGAGCTGCCAGTTACATTCTAAAGAATGCCTAAGAACTGGATACTCTGCCACCTCTATCTAACTGCTACCTCGGATTCTGGAGATGATATTTTTCTTGTTGGCTTTGCTCCTGTAAATGCTCAACTGTAATTCGAATGCCATGCTGGAAAGTGCCACTTGTGCTCTAATGTTGTTCCAAAATATTGAACAGATTCACCACCTGTTCCTTTTCTCCCATGCATACCTGAGTAAAAGCTAGAAAGCAAAGATCTCAGCTCGACTGTTTGAACCTTGAGGTGCACCAGGTTGGAGTTTATAATAGTGATCCTTCACAAGAAGCATGATTGCCTTGATCTGTTGAAGAAACCCCAAGCTACTTCCTGATTTATAATTGGCTCTCATAAGTGGCCTTGCTGCCTTTAATTTGGGCTCTTTTCTGAAATCACAGTCCCTAATTGATTTGGGCCAGAGCGAATGACCATGTATTTCACTTATGAAGAAAAATACACTGACTTGCAGGTCTAGATGCAAATCCCACTGTTCGGCTTATTCTCAGGATGTTGTCTTTTGAATATCCTGTAATTATCGATGCCTCAAGGATGGCTGTTAAAATCAGTCTGTGCCTCACACCCAATGAAATCCTATATGTGGGAAATGGATCTGTACTTTATAAAACTAGGACACAGAAACTTTGTTACCATCATGAGTGACTTATGTCAGCACATTGAGCATCATTTGAGTTCACTGAGATACTTTTTATCTCAAGGAGTACTCTGAAACAAGCTTTGAGAACGATGAAAACATATCTTCCAAGAGTTTTATTGGAGAATCAAACTCATAAATCCTGCCATCGTTTAGCACTTGAACTAGATCACTGTCCATAGCAATTGGAATTCGATGTGAGACAACAATTACTGTGTAGTCAGAAAACTGGTAGTGTAGTGTTTTTTTACATAAGATTATCAGTTGCACTATGTACTGAGGTAGTAGCTTCATCAAGCACCAGTATGCAGACACTATTTAGTAATGCCCGACCTGTTCGTCACCCTGTATCTCTGTTAGTTCTTGCTCTGAGTAAATCAACACATCTTCATAACCATCTGAAGAAATAATACTGATGGCTACAGCCTCATTCCTCTAACTATTTTTAGAAGTAATGAAATCAATACCAGCCTGACAAACAATACTCCAGGCTGAGCCATTATCACCGTTAAATAGGTGGCATGCAAAAGTGTTGATTTGCCTCCCATATTCAGTCCTGTTAGAAGCATTTCCCGAGGACAATCATGCTCTCCATCTACATTATTGTTAAAAATCTCAAGGTTCGAAATAGTTTGCCCATCGAGCCAAAGCGAGCCCTTGTAGAATTCATATGGAGAAATTGCTCCATTTTCGAAGAAAATTGCCATCCAGTTTCATCTTTTGCAAACACTTAAACTCAACATTTTCCACCTGCGCGCTTGATGTACAGAGGATAACTCTTAGCCCAGTTCCTTCTCTAAAGTAGAGTGAGCATCTGCGCATGGGGTTTGAAATTTGCTCCAGTTTTGGCATATTAGTTTCTTGGTTTGTTGGCAACTTCAAAAACTTGAGGAAAACCAGCATCTGGATTTCGACTCACACCTGTAACTCTCATCATATAAATCGTGTCAAATCTTTGGCTCCTAAGAATTCACTTTGACAGCTGCCAAACTCCTTAGTGATGTATGGAACAAGAAATTGCCTCCAATTTTGTGTTCAAACAGGAGATTGCCAGATGTCCCATGAGGTATTCATGGTAGAAGTCGGGCCTGCGCTTTTATTTTATTTTTGGCTTCTGTGGGAAATATCCCACATTCACGTGGTAAACTGAACTTTGGGTTTTTATATGAGCCAACAGTCACATAGTCTTTCGATGAAGTGAGCCCGAGGCTGTGCTTTGGAGTTTGGTGTTGGCGTTGGCGCTGGCTTGCGTGTTTGATGTTGGTTTATGAAATGTTGCTTATCCTCGGTGTTGAGTATTCAAAGGTTGGCCCTAGGCCAATATAATTTTTTGGAAAAATATTTGTCGAAATATTTATATTTTGATAAACAAGACAAAAACTCTGCATAAAGGCCGAGGGGCCAATTTTGGCTCAAAAGACCAAATTTCGGCTAATAAACCAAACTTTGTATTTACCCACAAGAATTAAATTTTTCCATTCAAACCAATTCACAATTTTTTGTTAAAAATGCACCGGAACTCGCTTTGAAGCTCGCGTTCAAGTACTCATCTTATGCTTGGTCAATGTCGAGTGCTTTCTGCCGCCTTCACCATGCGTCATGAGCAAAAGCATAATGCCTTAAATAGATAGATATTATTCAGAATACCGATTCCCTATTATATAAGGTTCTAACATAGGCTCCACCTGGGGAAGATAGCTCTGAAGGAGGTGTCTAGAATCCATAGAACTCTGAAATTCACAGACCAGCTAATCATTGGGCTTCCCCCAAACTGTAAACTGAAAATAAAACCATGAAGATACGAAAAATAAAAGGTGCTCATCCTGTTGAGCTTATTGGCACATTCCTACCTACCCTACTTTTCTAACAGTTACTGCTTCAATTAGGTAATGAAAAAGTGCCAATGAAGCCAACCCAGCAGTTGATCCCATGATTGGGTTTCCTCGTCGTGCTTGATGAAAATCGAGGCTGAAATATGTACTGGCAACTAGTGACATATTCGGTCGTTATAGAGAATACATGTTTGAAAACTCAAGCTGACATGAACCTCCATGTAATCTGTTATAGGATCAATTAAAGCATGATGCATGATATTCGTTCCTAGATCTTCTATGACTAGTTGATCAATTGTATCTTCAAAATTAAACCATGCATCTACAACTTCAACCTTATACTTGAAAACATACTCATCATCAATCTGCAAATCAACAGGTAGTACGATTTCCTCTTGCTTTGGAGAAGGAAGATTTTCCAAGAATTCTTTGAGATCTAGGAAATTATATGACTGAATTTGAGAATCCAAAAGTTCAATATCATTTTCGAACTTTTCAATAACTAGCTCAAGAAAACAAATTTTACTTTTAGGAGAAAATTTGCTCGATTCCAAAACACGAAACACGGTTGTTAAAAAGTCTTCGTCAATGCGAAATTCTGCTAACTTACCCCTGAATTCTTCTATGGCTTCACAAGATATAGGATTTGCCACATACCCTGTCATCTTGAAACATCATCAAGGCTTTGAAATCTAGATTCTTCAGCAGTGAAGTCGCTTTTGAACTTTGAACCTCATGATCTTGAACAATGGAGTCGCCAGGTGAATGGTACAGCCTTCCAGTGTTTGGCTTTTGTTCACCATCAGAAGTCAAATCTGAACTTGATATATCTTCTGTAGAACTCAAAATCTCGTCCCCAGTGGAGTCACCAAAATGTTAACGCTCTGTAATTTTCCCAAGGCTGCGAAGGCAATCACAGATGTAACCTCAAACCACTTGGAGTCTTGGATCTAGCCCTCCAAAACTCAAAGAGGGCTCTCTCTGTATGATTTAGCTTGGTTTGGAATAGGATGTTAGGCTAGTTATGCAAGTATGGGGTTGGGGTTTTTTGAAATATTTAGATGAGGGTTTGGTTGACAAGCTGCTCAGATCACCATTGGGCTATGGGGTCGGTATATAAGATAATGACCAAATCAGATCTAAAGGTAAATGTCTCCACAGGGCAAGATAGTAACAATTGTTGGATCATCTTAGATTTAGTGCATATGAATGAGTTGAAAAGGGAGAGATCCACTGAACAGAGGAGCAGTCAAGAATTCCTTTGTAAAGCTTCAGATGAATAACATATAGATTATTGAAAAACTAGACAAAGAGTATGTATGCATAAATTCTTCTCCATTGCTCTCTTTCAATAATAAGAAATGAAAATGCTGGAATAATAGCAAAAAGATAACTAAACACAGATAAGGAAAACACCACCAATGCTGCTACACAAGAATCCTGTAAATCCTTTCCTCTATTACTGTTTAGTCATTCAAAAACTACAGACAAACCTCCTAGAGTAGCCAGGCCCACAGTCCAACCAAAAAGGGTAAAAAAAATCTCACAGGTCGAACCCTCTATTTGTCTTTTACATCTGCATATATACAAAAGTCCCCTCAGCCTTCAAAAGATTTGGGCTTTAACTCTGCTTTCTAAAAATATAAAAGCAGTTGCAATCCTCTTGACACATGTCACCGATGGTCTCCCAGAAACAAAATCAAATAAAAAAGTGAATAACAATTAATTTGAGAAAGTTCGATAGGTCTCTCGAATTCTGGAACTGCTGGAAATGAATGTTGAGTTGTTGGGGGATCTTTGCCATAAAATCTGGGCCATCTGTCATTTTTTGCTGCTTGTTGTCACGAATTCGCTTCCAACTGGGGGAAATTTTGTTTAAACCTCTGCCTGAAATGCGGGAAGACTTTGCCATTTGTCAAGAGAATTTAAACTGCCCCTGGTCGAGCTGCCAGTTACATTCTAAAGAATGCCTAAGAACTGGATACTCTGCCACCTCTGTCTAACTGCTGCCTCGGATTCTGGAGATGATCTTTTTCTTGTTGGCTTTGCTCTTGTAAATGCTCAACTGTAATTCGAATGCCATGCTGGAAAGTGCCACTTGTTCTCTAATGCTATTCCAAAATATTGAACAGATTCGCCACCTGTTCCTTTTCTCCCATGCATACCTGAGTAAAAGCTAGAAAGCAAAGATCTCAGCTCGACTATTTGAACCTTGAGGCACACCAGGTTGGAGTTTATAATAGTGATCCTTCACAAGAAGCATGATTTCCTTGCTCTGTTGAAGAAACCCCAAGCTACTTCCTGATTTATAATTGGCTCTCTTAAGTGGCCTTGCTGCCTTTAATTTGGGCTCTTTTCTGAAATCACAGTCCCTAATTGATTTGGGCCAGAGAGAATGACCATGTATTTCACTTATGAAGAAAAATACACTGACTCGCAGGTCTAGATGCAAATCCCACTGTCCGACTTATTCTCAGGATGTTGTCTTTTGAATATCCTGTAATTATCGATGCCTCAAGGATGGCTGTTAAAATCAGTCTGTGCCTCACACCCAATGAAATCCTATATGTGGGAAATGGATCTGTACTTTATAAAACTAGGACACAGAA
>ML800354.1:136767-157875 GCA_009831015.1 Picea engelmannii | reverse complement strand
AATTTATGCATACATACTCTTTGTCCAGTTTTTCAATAATCTATATGTTATTCATCTGAAGCTTTACAAAGGAATTCTTGACTGCTCCTCTGTTCAGTGGATCTCTCCCTTTTCACCTCATTCATATGCACTAAATCTAAGACGATCCAACAGTTGTTACTATCTTTCCCTGTGGAGACATTTACCTCTAGATATGATTTGGTCATTATCTTATATACTGACCCCGTATCCCAATGGTGATCTGAGCAGCTTGTCAACCAAACCCTCATCTAAATATTTCAAAAAATCCCAACCCCATACTTGCATAACTAGCCTAACATCCTATTCCAAACCAAGATAAATCATACAGAGAGAGCCCTCTCTGAGTTTTAGAGGGCTAGATCCAAGACTCCAAGTGGTTTGAGGTTACCTCTGTGACTGCCTCCGCAGCCTTGGGAAAATTACAGAGTGTTAACATATACTAGCATCTTCCACTCTGGATTGATTAGAATGCTAGTCTCTGAAGAATTGGGTAAGAAAGATATCTCATGGGAACATTTTGTTGTTGCTTCCCACGTCAAGTTGGATATAGCAACCACTCCTCAATCACAGAATGCAAGCCCTTTATCAACCACCAGTGCTGCTAAAGCAGGTATCAGAAAGAAGAGAAAGGGCAGAGTTCCTGTTCAAGTTTTAGAGGTCATCAAGCAGGTTCCAGGAACTGAGGAGGAAGCTTGTCATTCCCCACAGAGACATTTTTTACCTCCTCCTCCACCAGAGTTAGAAGAAGTTCCTTCTACCACTAAAACTGCAGCAAAGAAAGGGAAGAAGATACACTTCTTCTCTTCTCCTCTAGTAGCCAATACCAAGGGTAAGAAACCTTTCACAAGATCATCAGTGCCCAAATAGGTTTTTGAAGAACAGTCCCTACCAAAAATCCATATACAAAAGAAGAAGGGTAAAGGCATTGATAAGCCTGTGGAAAGAAAAGAAGAAACCCCTGTGAAAAAGAAGAAATATAAAGGCAAAGGTATCAAGAAGCCTGATGAGACAGACAAGGAAATTCCTATACATCAGGAAGAGGAGACCATGAAAAATCTTGTTGAGATTGTGCATGTCACTACTCCACCTGACAGTCAGACATTAAAAAGATTAATCAGGAAACTTAGGGATGCTAGGGAGGAGGTGGCTCAATTGAAAACAGAAGCCATGTCTGACAGAGTTAAGATGAAAGAGCTCATGGATGGCTACAGTTACACCCTTGACCTGGCAAGGTTCGCAGCAAGAAAATCCCAACCTCTCCATAAGCATATCAAAATCCTTTATAGGCAGAACAAAGGCTTCCAGTCTCAGAACAGGAAGCTCAAAGCAGAGTTGCAGCATTTTCAAGATGAAGTGGCTCAAAGAAAATTGCAGGTATTGGTTGAAGCTGTTATTGAAAAGGAGACACCAAAAATCAAGGAGAAAATAACTCCACTGAAGAATCATGTAACCGATAAAAGAAAGAAGCCTGATGTGCGAAAGGAGGATCCTCCTCCTACAAGAAAGAGTGTTAGGTTAAGTGTCAGGGTAAAAAAGTAGCTGGTGAAAGGTGAGCCCCATTTTTGAGGATGGTTCCTTTTTGTGAAGATAAAATTTTGTTGAAACATTACCTCTGCCACTTATATAGGCTTCTAAGTGCTTATTGTTCAGAAGTTTTGGGCTTTTTGAGAAGAATTAACTCCTTTAGCAGTAAGAATGCAGACATTCCGTAGCTCTATGGCGCTACAGAATAGTCTATTTTTTGTGGTCCATTGGTGTGCCACCTACTGTGTGGCTAAATCACCTAAAGATAATGGTGCTAATGTTACTCAAAGTCACTACTTACTCTTCTCATGTCCAAGCTGGAGGTGCTGCATTTTTATGGCGCTACCTAAAATTTGCACAGAGACACACAATGTGCGCTACCTAAATTCGCTACTGAATTTCTAGCAGATATGGAATTTGCATAGAGACGCACTAGAGTGGCGCTACCTATATTCGCTACCTAAAATATCACAGAGACCGAAGTTTGCACAGGGGGTAGGAAGGTTTGGCGCTACCTTTTCTACTAGTCTAGTTTTGAAGTGCGCTGCAAAATGTTACGAAATTTGGTGAAGGCACTACAAAGTGCGCTACTCAGAGTGCTACCCAAAGAAGCTACCAACAGACACCAAGGATCTAGGAGGGTCAAGCTAACAACTTTTTGGATAGCTGATGATGGAGAGAACCGCAGAAACAACAACTGGCAACATGATGACAGCCACATGCTCCTGAGGGACACATGGAAAACAAGGAGTTGCGCAACAAAGAGGGATCAAGTTACTTTGAAGATTGGTTGGATTAGTCACCAACACTTTCCTATTTTATATCATAGGTTGTTAGTCAAGTTGTTAGATGCAATAAATTCTTAGAGATTTTCATGGGAAGGAGGCCAGCTCTTACCTCCAGTTGTTGCCTCCCTTTTGTTATAAATAGAAAGATGAAATGCTTTAGTAGGTTTGGATGGTTGAGCAAGGCTCCTATATACTGTAATATTTTGATGAAGTGACTGTGAACTGGCTATGTACTTGATTTAAGACATCTTGGTTAATAGAAATTAGCTCTTCTTTCAGCTTATTTGCTTCTGATGCTAAATGTTCATGCTTTGAATGATTCACATGAAATAGTTGTGGTGATATTATGGTGTATGTTTGATCATTATATTATCATGGTGTTTATTTAGCTTCCTTAAGTTCTGAACTCAAGAAGATATTGTGTTAAGAATCTTTCTTCCTTAGGATGTTTGTAGACCTGATGTTTACAACAACCCCTACATTCCTCTCATTAAAGTCTTCCCTCTATTCATACTCACTCCCAATTACTGATTGAAGTTAGTCAAGACCTTGATTGTTGGTGCATGCTAGCCCTGTTTTCTGAGTTGGAACATTATCATTTTGAGTCTTTTCCATTTGACCCCCTAAAACACTCTTACATTCACATATAACCTAATGGGTACTGGGCTTACCTCCCATGCAATATGAAGGTGATTCCTAGTGCTAACAGATAGTGACCCGCCATAATCATAGCAATCCAACGTTCATCATTTCTCTCTCGTTAGCGATGCAAGAAATCTGTGGTGTGTTTTTTTGACCCTACGTGTTAAAAATGATAAGTTCACTGGCAGGAGGGAATGCGATCCAAGAGAGAAAAAAGAAATCCGTGGTGCGTTTTTCTCTATCCTGGAAAAAGGATAAGTTCTCTGGAAACATCAATTAAGAGAGAATGCGATCCAAGATAGAGAAAACCAAAGACACTGCATTTTCCAATTTTGGAGAGAAATCTAGAGTAACAACTCGGATAAAAACAACCTATCAGAATTGGCATTAAAATGGAAACTTGAGAATTGAATATTAAAGACCAAAACAAACCTGGATATAGACAAAGATCACCACACCTGCACCTGGAGATAGGTTGTTTGCGGCAACAAAGGGAATTTTAATCCAATTTATCAAATTCTGGTTTAATGACCATGTTGATGAAATCTATATGATACAATTCTTAAGAGATCAGTCCAAGGTGGTTCTTTAAAACATTTCATTAATTTGTTATAATTATAAACCAGTCTCTACAAGCAAATGTTTAAAACATTTCTTATGGAAAATTTCATTAATTTGAGATAATTATAAACCAGTCTCTACAAGTAGATGGGCATTTATTCTTCCCTCATAGATGATGCAAGTTTTAAATGCATTCAACTTTGACATCCATGCCGTGTAAAATCCACCCCTAAACCAACATGCGTTATTTCACTCTCCATTGTGCCACATGGTGAAAATTTTAGAGGGATTCGATTAAACCCATTCTGATTGTGTATAGTAAATCCAACACGAACAAGATTCACTTGGGGGTCACACATCAACTACTAGGCCGATTGATTCCTGGTCGTCAGGGCCATTTGCCACATTCTGTTTGAATTATGTCACGGGGTTTGGATTATCATTGCATTTCAACCATTTAGTTTTGAGCGATGGATTCTCCACTGTCCCATCTCTCTGGCATGATTCAACGACTGTATTCTGGTCAAGGTTCACCAATCACCAGAGTTAATGTGATGGACATATCTTATCCTCTCACCTGAAGTTTGTACAACAAATTTAAGAAGCTAGGTGAAGGTTGAAGTTGAAAGACGACAAATAAGACTCGTGCAGAGCTTTCATTTGTCTGCGCCATTAAATCACATTAATCACAGTGTATACATGGCTATTTCATGGTTTTCAAAACAAAAATTGTTTTATTGTTATTTTTTTCTGACTAATTGTCACATGCAAGCAAGGGAAATTAGTCACTTCAATGTTCTTGACCAATCAAAAAACATATTTTTAAATATTTAAAAATCAAAAAATAATTTAATTTATTTATAATATTTCAATTAATAAACATTTTTTGAAAAACATTAGAAAACCTTATGCAATTTTTTATAAATTGATGAAAGTCAACATGGTTTTGACTTACAACTGATTGTTATATTCCCTTCTTTGGCAGGGACTAATAAATGGGAAGAGTTATATGTACTTAATTTAAGTTGGATGTGAATTGTTGATGTATTAATTAAACATTTTAAATTGTTTTTTATAAGTAAAAATAATATTTTTGATATTGTGTAGTAAATTGGATCTACAAATACTCGAGGCTTTATCAGTACAGGGCTCAAGGCTAATACAACAATATTTTTATTAAGAGTTTAGCATGTCATTTGTGGGAATTAAACTTGGGTGGTGAGGATAACACTCCTTCTCTCAACCACCGAAGTTAAACCCAATTGATGTGGTCACTTAACTTGTTACATTTCAAAATCATTTAAAACTTCACATGTGC
This sequence comes from Picea engelmannii, assembly GCA_009831015.1. Classification (NCBI taxonomy): domain Eukaryota; kingdom Viridiplantae; phylum Streptophyta; class Pinopsida; order Pinales; family Pinaceae; genus Picea; species Picea engelmannii. The sequence goes on along the minus strand of ML800354.1, from coordinate 153,021 downwards.
TTGAGTTAGCGGGCACAAAAATTATTCTCATTCAAATTCAAAAACCTTGAGAATTGGATTGGAAACCGAGACAAAGAGTTTCAAAGCTAATGCTACAATTTAGAATAATACTCTTGTATAGTTGATGATTGAACATTGTATGTGTGTTTTTTTTTATGTAGTTGATGATAGGACATTGTATCTTTTTTTTATAAAGAAATTCTATTACACTCTTGAGAAATTTCAATGTTAGTTTACAATCTTTTCCACATTGAATATGGTCTCATATTCTATATTTTCCCCTGTACAACCAAAATATTAGATTGAAGGTTTTTTTTTTCTTATTTTTTACAAAAATGGTTGCTTTTGTATTAAAATGAGGCTGTAGTCGAACCATCCAACATATTAATAAAAAAAATTAAAAAAAATGAAACTATCTACAAGACTTCAAAGTTCTTCATGATTTCAACAAAAATGCTTCTACTCCGCACTAGTCTCGAATTTATAACCTTGGAACTGACTATGTGGCTTGTATATAGCCTTACATATTCTCCTAACAAAAATATTATCTTGCAATACATAAGAAAAAATCAAAGTTTTTTTTATTTTTTTATAAGTAAGTATTTTTATAAAAATCCTTTCAGCACCAAAAATTACAACATTGTCATGTCTATCCGAGGACTATAGTTATTGAATTTCCCCAGGGGGAAACCAATTCAGCGAGCCTCCCAAGTCAAAAACCAGTGGTTCAGATAACTTGTCAGATAACATAATTGAGCAACTTGAGCGGAATCGCCCCGTGGGGAAACCAGTTTGCCCAAGATTATAGACTCTCTAGGATCGACACAAGACAATCAAAACATATTTTAACCAAAAAGATAGGTGGAAAAATATAAACAAAACAACCAACAGGCCATGCAGTCTGACACTTGTACAACAATCTCTCATGTCATGGATGTGTTGCATGCCACAATGTCCAAGGTGGGTGCCTGGAGAGTTGAAGTTGAGCCTGGTGCCACGTCATCCACTGGAGACAGTTGCATAGCCAAAACTAATATCGCTTATGAGTCCACTGGTGCATTTGAAGCTGGTTTTGTGGGGTGGCAAGAGCCATGCAAAGAGGAGAGCAACTGCAAGATTTGTGACCCCTTCTTGTCCAGGACTTCCAGGAAAAAATGTAGGTCTTCCTCTTCCTTGCGAACCTCAAACACCAGGTCTTGCAGAATTGTAAGGTCGTCTTGGAATTTTTCACAGGTAGCACAGTCTGAGCAGGAGTGGGGCTGTTCTGGAGGCTTCTCCTGGCGGGTGGAGGTACACTTGCGTGGAGACTGGACTAGTGGTGAGTGCATTGGCGATGATGCAGGAGCTGATTTCTCGGGCGAATTAGAAGGGACGACCAAGGCAGGTTGCGAGGAGGAGGCCAAATCCAGTAAAATCCCTGGGGCGAAGCCTAGTGAATTCCAGAGGAGGTTGAACCACTCAACTCTACAAGCCTATGGCGAGGAGAGAGGCAAGAGACCACTGTGGTTCTAAGCAGACTGAACAGAAGAGGAGGGCAAGGAGGGAGACGATCTATACGAGGGTGCGGGGGTGATATGAGGTCAAATTTCCAAGCACGACCAGTTTTTGTACCAAGCCGAGCCACGCTTGGATATTCCTCCTAGTCTAGGCATGGCCAGAGCAGGGCGAAGGTGAGCAGGCACAAGGAAATGGAAAAAGTGGCCGGTGAGCACCAGAGGAGGGCACAGACTGCGAGATGGCTCTGGTAAGAATGGATAAGGATGAAGAAAACGCTGGTGAGCTCTATGGTATGAATACCCTGGAGAGGGAGGATGCACACACACATAGGTGACCAGAGTAATGGCGATTCCATCGATTGGGCGAGAGGCCAGAGTAGAGCGCATTTGGAGCGTTAATGACGCTCTGGTTGCAATGAAGAGGTTTTAAGTTCATGGTGTGGGAGGGGGGGAGGGGCATGCGCCCGTTACGTGGATGGTACCACGCTGGTAGGCGCCATCCCCATCCTTGTGACACTTTTCCTTCACTGACACCCCATCCGAGGGAAAAATCAAAGTTTTTTGGATTCATATCCGCTAGGGGTATTTTTCTTGTTGCCTTCCATTGAGGAGGGATTGACTGAGATTTGTTTTGCTACTTTCTCTACATTTTTCTAAAAATGGCTTCTTCCATAGCTTCCATCTATTCCTAATCAAGACAACCTACTAAAAGAGAAAGGGTCCCTAATTTCCTTAACTCCTCATAGCCTGGTCATTGCTCTAGTTCCAATTTCAAAACTCTATTATGCAACACTTTAAATTTCTCCTCAACTTCCTCCAATTTGTCACCATTGCTACAAACCATGGAGATTCAGTAAAAAGAGGTATTTGAGTCATAGAAATAATTCCTAGACACACAAATATTAAAATTATCCTAATTTTCATGAGATTTTTTACGAAAACATGTGAAACAAAATTATGAAGCTTGAGATTTTTGTGGTGAGAGTTTTCTTCAGGCTAGTTCAGAATATCCACAATAATGTTTGTTATAGGTCGACGTTTTAGATCCATAACATGATCCATCTTTAGGACACAAAGATAGAACATGTTATGGATCTAAAACATCGATCCGTAATATACAATACTGTGGATATTCTGAACCAGCCTGAAGAAAATTATGAAGCATTTTTGGTCAATAATGTTTCTTTGTGTGTGTCAGAGAGGTTGAGAGAGGAATGTCGAGCAAACAAGTATACTCATCCTGCAATAAATCAACCATTGTGTTAGTAGGAAACACCACACCCTTATCATTTCCCTCATTAGCATAAGTATGATGGTATATAGGGGCTTATGCGACATTGTGGACCAATTATCTTAACCAATCTAGGATAACAAGTTTATAGATAGAGATGCAGTACTTATGTTGAAAAAACAATTCCAAGTTGCATGATTTTTAGTCGTATCCAACTTATATTTATGGGCATTTTATGAAAACATGTGAAAAGGGTGCTATGTAATGTTGTGAATCAAGTATATATGTGTTGTACAAACAATTCAAATTCGCACGAATTTAGGTGTATCCAACTTATGTTAATGGACTTTTTATGAAAACACATGAAAGGGGTACTAGAAAATGTTATGAATCAAGTATTATTTATTTTTTAAAATAATTTTTACAATTGAAGGGAGGAGAAAGGGCCATCATGAAAGTAACTAAATGATCTAGGCTCACCTGCTAAGGTGGGAGTTGCAGACATGGATATTGGGTTGACTATTGAGTTGAACCTGCCACTACAAGGGTTCCTCATGACACTTTTAATGTAAGGGTGAAGTGGAGGCATGAGTTGAACAATTCACACCAAGAAAAGGAACTAGTCCATTTAATCGAGTAAAAAAATGCATTGCAGTTAGAATTATAAAAAAATCTAATCGTCTTCAAAGGTTTAGTGGAGTGCATTTAAATTCAAAACAAAAAAGGCATCACATTAACATGCATGATTCTCATTTAGGGGAGAGTAGTTACCGACTTGACAAGAACTCTGACCTCAAAACAAGAACTCTAACCCAAAAACTCATATTTTTAGGTCAAAAGTACCAAAACCAACCCCGAATCAAAAAATTGTGCTCTCATAATCACTCTTTTTTGGGTTTAAAATTACAACCTTTTGCAACCATGGCCCTAAAAAATCGTAATGTTGTTAAGGAAAACCTTAAAATCAACACTCGAATTGAAAAGTGGTGCTACCGGTAGCATTTTGTTTTTTTTGGGGGTGGGGGTGCAATAAAAATTACAACTTGATGAAAACCATGGCCTTAACAATTGGTATCGTTGTCACCAAAATCTTAAATTCAACCCCCGAATTTAAAAGTGACACAATCAACATCACCCTTTTTTGGGGGTTTCAAATTATTGCTTGATTGAAAGCACTACCTTAACAACCAATATCGTTGCATCCAAAATCTTAAAACCAACTGTTGAATTAAAAAGTGGTGCTATCATTGGCACCAATTTTTTGGGGGGCGGGTTAAAACTGCAACTTGTTTGAAACCATGGCCTTGAAAACCCATATCGTTGCAACCAAAATTTTAAAATGAACCCCCGAATTGAAAAGAGGTGCTACCACTAACACCCTTTTTTTTCGAGCTTAAAATTGCTACATTTTTTAATCAAGTTGGATCAAATTGAAATCAAATGTCAAGGCCATGGTATGGATCAAGTTGTAATTCTAACCCCGAGAAAAAAGAAAAGTTACTTCTAGTAGCACAACTTTTCAATTTGGGGGTTGATTTTAAGGTTTTCTTACCAACATTATGAGTTTTTGAGGCCATGGTTGCAAAATGTTTTTATTTTAACTCCAAATAAAAAAGGTGATTATGGGAGCACCATTTTTCAATTAGGGGTAAAAATAGCCACCAAATGTAACCTCTAAAAAAATGAGAGCTTTGGACATTTCTCGTCGAGTAGGTAACTAGTAAACCCACCATTGCAATGTTTCTTACTTTACTCTTTTAATGTAAGGGTGAAGTGGAGGCATGAATTGGACAATTCAGGCCAATAAAGGGAACTATTCCCTTTAATTGAATCATAAAATATAATACAATTACAATTATAAAAAAATCTAGCCATCTTCATTTGTTCAGTTTATTACATTAAAATTGAACACATAAGATTGCATCACATTAGCATGTATGATTCTTATTTAGGGGAGTCGATGGCCCTTAACAAATTATGTAAAGTGATCAAGCCACTATGTAACCTCTAACGAGTAAAATTTACAGATAACCTTTTAAAATTGTATGAAAAACATATAACATTCAACATTGAATTTAGTCTTTGGGTTGTTAGGGTCTAAATATAAAATATTATAATTTGCTTAGTGTAAAAATATTATAATTTATTCATGATGAAAAATATTTTAAATTAAAGTTAGGTAGGTTTCCCATTTTATTGAACTATCTATGATGCAATTTTGTTTGGTTTGGTTTGTTTGTTTTCAATTGGCATTTTATTATCATGATGAGATTAACATATTTGGATTTATCATTGTTGAGAAACATTAACACCATTTAATTTGGATACTTTTGATAAAGGATTTACAAGTTGGGGGTATCTATTTCACCAAAGTCATCCAAGTTTTACATTTAGCCCCAATCATTATTGTGTGCACTAATGCCTATCCACAAACACAAGCATAGGCACTAACATGTCACCCGGTAGACTTAAACCATGGTGGGGACTATATTAGTTACCTGCTTTCAAAGACTCGACAAGCCACCATTGATTGCTTATAACGTTTTGAATTTAATTTGCATTGAAATTTATATTATATTTTTTTTTTTCAAGATGAACCACATAGAGTTTTTAATTTTTAACTCATTCACTATCACATTTATTTTATAAACGCCGTTCACCAATTATAACTTCTTGTAAACTTAAATAGTCCAATTAATCATTACATGAAATGATATTTATATGGATAAAAGGATAAAATTAAAACTATTGAAATGAATCACATAACATTAATTATCATCTTTAAGATTTTTATCTAATAACTAATAAATTTTTTTATAGTTATCTCTTCAATTCTTTTTTTTTTTCATGTGGTTCATGACATCGGATATTGGTGCTCGCTACGTCCACAGATAACCCCCCCCCCCAAATCCGCTGGAGAACATGGGGAGGCCGAGCATTTTCAGAATATTGGGGGATCAACAACAAGAGCATTTTATAGACCCATTTAAGGGAATAACATGTACACCCACAAGGAATTGAACCTCGGTGGGGAGGGTAACAATCATTCCTCCCAACCACCCAAGCTACATCCAATGGACAAGTTATCACTTCAATACTATTAATCAAAAGAAATAAATTTTATTAAATCATTAATCAAATGAAAATGAATACACACACACACATATAGTCCTGCGGTTTTATTTTCAGACATGCGGTATGAAGAGCAAAGGTCCGACATACACTTTTCGGCGAGGGTTTCGGTATACCCTCTACTTGCGGTGGAGACAATGGTTTGAATTGATTGATGGTTTAATGTTGTCTTTGTGATCTACTTGGCACCCAATGGAAGAGGATGAGTTGGATAGACATGCCCGATCCTCGATGGAATCCTACATCTTGCCGGAGATATGTGGCAATACGATGCGAAAGGATGCTCGGGAGATACGACTAACTTTACCGCCATGCATAAAGGTGTACCATGCATTGTTGTGGCCTTAATTCTAGAGCCACTTCTCCCCCGTGCAAAATTGAAGTCCCTCCTCAATAGGTTTTCAGTGCTCTTGAAACTAGTTTGGTTCCATTTCTTACTCTTTTAGTTCACTACTCTGTCCAAGCTTCATCACTATTATCGATCCCTTCAGCGAAGAAGAACCAGTAGTGCATTCGGGCCCGAAAGGAAAAAATAAGGATGTGTTAGGGGAATATGTCCCGGTGGATAACACTTCATATTTGATGGGAAAAGTTGTAGTCGGTCATTTCTATGGTAAGTATGTTCGACTCGAGAGTTTGAAGCACTGGTTGGATGAGTCTTGGACTCCAGTCATTGGTTACAAACTGATTTGTCATGTTTTGGTTAGAGGATAGATTTGTTTCCTCTTCAAATATTCAGAAGACAAGCGATTTATTTTATAGCGTGACTGGAGTTGGGGCCCCTCGAGTTTGGTGTTAAAGGAATTGGGGGTCCATTTTGACCCCGGGAGAGAGATAATATATTCTTTGATAGCTTTGGTTATCCTTCTGGGGCTTCTGATGATTTTTTAGCATGAAAAACATCCCACAGTTCATCGGTAATAAAGTGGGTGGATTTATTAGGTTGGAGAAAGATTTGAATTCCAAAGAGGACCTCCCATGGGCTCAGGTGCAGGTTGAGATAAACATGAAGGATGGTCTTCTTGAAGAGATAGAGCTAGTTGTCGATGGTTTCTCTTAGGTTCAGAAGTTATACTAATTGCATATCCCTTTTTAGTGTTTTAGCTGCCATAAAGTTGGGCATACTTTGGACCGATGCCATTCTCCCTACAAGTTGAAGATGCCTCTCAAGAAATTTTGGAAACCCAAGTGTTTCTAGAGAAGAGGGAAAGTGTCCTGAGGAATCCCCATCATCGATGTAGTCTCCAACAAAGGCCTCAAGCACACAAATTTCAAAGTTGAATATTTTTCCTTCAATGACTTCTTCTCTAGATGATATCAAAGGTAAGCCCTTATGTTCCCCTACCGATCCCTCTATTACTAAATTATTAGAAGAAGGTGGTATCCCTAGGCTTATGGAAATCCCTGTATCATCGGTTACTTTTGAATCTGGGTCTCCCCCCTCTTGTCCCATCCAAGACGTTATGATGTCAACTTTCTCTTCTTTACCCGACAAGGATTTCCTCCCCCTCTGTTGTTCCCCTCGACGTTGGCATGGTAGTTGACAAAGGACAAGTCTCCCAGAGTCATGAAACCTCAAAAGCTTTTGATATTCTAAGGTAGTCTAGCCCTTCACACTCTTCTAGTTATATGCTTTGTTCCCAACTGAAGTCGGAAGAGGATGGGTCCATTGTCGAAGGCATCACCTTGGAAAAATTGGCAAGGTCCTTGGTAGGACATAAATCTCATATTTCCTTGGCACAAATTCAAGGGAAGAAATAAATTAGAAGTGGTAAGTGAGAAACTATTACCCAAGCCCTTAGAATAGGCAATGCATGTGCAAAGGGTAAGCCATGATTTGCTTGGATTTTAATGTTCACGGGGTAGGAGTGTTACACATCAAATTTCCACATCTAGGTACCTCACCCTAAGTGTCGCAAGTGTCGTAAAAGTGTGATATGCACCTTGGTAAGTGTCACATACTCCTTGACACCATGAAATAACATATGTCACAATCCCTAGTCAATGTGGAGGAGAAATATATTATATGAAGGTCAAAATACTATGTGTACATGAATTAATTATTAATATTCATGAAAAGGAAATTAATTTAGTGTGAGAATCCACCTCACATTTGGTTTCCTATTTTTTAGGGGAGGGTGAGGATCTCATGGATGGTTGAAATATTTCCTCCTTAAAATCCTTGAGAGATATTTCCTCCCTAAAATCCTTAAGAGATATTATCTCCCTAAATATCTTGGAGATCCCATTTTACTGGATCTCATGAGTGATCGTCTCCATGGTGGTTAAGCATCCAACTCCTATATGATGAGGGCTTTCCATGGAGAAGGAGAGGCAGATTTGAGGTATCAAACTTATGATCTTGGGAGAAATATTTTGGATATCAAACCTATGATCTTGGGATCATCGTGCAAGGATTGGATGAGGAGGAATTGGAGAGGTTGTTGCAACTTCATCTACATATTATAAGTGTCTTTTTAATGCTCTCATTAATATATGATTGGCCTATTTCCTTCTAGTTTATGTATCTTTACATATGCTTGTCTATTGTAGATGATTTTGTTTAATCTAGCATGCTAGAGTAGGAGTTTCCTTGTGTCTCTTTGTTGTCCGTGGTTTTTAGGTATCAAGTTGTGCGAATGCGTTTGGAGATCAAGCTCAAATTGGAGCAGTGAGGACAAACACCAAAAATAAGTACGATCACTTTTTCTCCTTCTCTCTTTTCAACTAGTTAAGCAAATCTCAAAGGGATGTTAGTGTCCATTTTCATCTTTCTATCTTGGTATTAGGTGTTATAGCAAGATTTGCCTCACCATTTCTATCTTGCACAGAGGGCCTTTTTCCATTTCCCTATGCAGACTTATCAACCCCTTTTTGATAATTCCAGAGCCAAAAAATATATTTTTCCACATATACGCTCCCTAACTGCTTTGCAAGGTGCGTATACGCTTTCTGCTTCACTACAGCCCACATATATCAGGATTTGTGCCAAAAAATACAAAATGAGGTTGGGTTTCCATGTCACGACATAATATATCTGATCTTTGGCCTTCCATATACTGGAAACATTCCGACTCGACCCTTCAGTTGCATTCTGGAGGCTATAAGAGCACAATTTTGAGCTATGGAAAAAGAGGAGAAAGCATTCAACTTTGAGAGCAAAGTTACTCTAGAGAAATTACTTCATATTGAGTCTGCATCCCTTTGTCCCTCAAGTCTGAACACAATGTTCAACCCCCAAGCTCTTTTCTTATTGTCGAGAGGACCTCATTACCTCTTTGTTATGAGCTTGCCTTTGGTGGAGGATTGAAGTGGTGGAGACCCAGTTGGAAGGAACTTGGTTTCTTGGTTTCGAACCGTGCCGACATGAAAGTCTGTAATGTTGATACTTCTGTTGATCAATTATTAATAGAAATACTCCTTTACCATCCTATCGATATCTTGCAAATATATGATTATTATCCATGGGCATGTTTGTAATGTTTATTAATGGATTGTGCTATCTGATGTGCTAACTCATTTTATATATTGTCACTATATACTTGCATCTCTTGTTTGTTGAGAACTTCTTGCAGGTGTAAAGCTTTGGGTCAAAGTGCTCAACAGTGGAACGACATCAAACGATTAGATTGAGGTAGGCTTCTTCCTCATATTGCACATTAGTTTATATAGCACATGTTGGAATTGAGTTGATTTCTGCAGTCATACCTGTCTGTTGTGGTTTACCCTTGGCCATAGAGAGTTTTTCCCTCGTAACATTAGGGGTCTAGAATCCGAGGGAAGATCCACCTGTCAGCAATGGAATTTTCCTATAACAGAAATTGGCGACTCCACTGGGGAAGGACATTGAGTTGTATTTCCTTGGATCATATCTGCCTTTTTCCTACATTTATATCATTTTTATTGTTTTTTTATGATCTATTTCCTTTCTCCCCTCTTCATTGACAATTTCACAAAATTCTGGGTAATGTTTTCCGAGTTTTAAGCCTTTGTTCTAAGTTTCTGGGAAGGGTAGCACTCCCATGGAGTGTATATCAAAGCGTTGATCTGTAATCAGTGCTCCCCTACAGTGTATATCAGAGCGCTACAATGCTCTGTACCCTTGAAAACATGAGTGTTGATCTGCTTTTTTGGTGATTTATGCCCTTTTCTGCTCAGTTTTTATCAGTCTATCTTACAGAGATTTTTTCCCAGAGTCTATACTTGGGCTTGTGGATTTGTTTGGGTTGAAGTTTTGGTTCTTATCACTTCTTTTGTTGTCTTGTTTGAGCTTGCAACTTTTTCCAAATTGCGAGATTGATTCGCCTTGTTTTTCTTGGTTTGGTTTGAACCTTACGAAGTTTCGGGTTATCTGACTGATTGAAAAGGTCTGCAAAGGTTTGTTGGTCTTAAGTTACTTTTAAAATATTTACTTTTTGAATGATTTGAGACTTCATGATTACCACAACCTAGCTTGGATTTCTCTGTCATGTTGCTCGTTTTGTCAAGACAATTGAGTGATTTCTCTTTCTCCTTATCAGTTTTTGGATTCTTCTCTAAACTTTCTTGTATGCCTTGAATGCTTGTCGATTGTTGAGTCCTTGATTGAGTGAGTTATCTTCATTCAGTTCTCATTATCCTATGAGCGCATGCTTTTTTTGAAATCCTTTTTGCTTCGTGTTTTTTGTGTCTGCATTCGGCCCTTTAATTTTGATTGAAAGTAAAGGAGTGTTAAAGGATTTGCATTTGTTTTCTTTATGTATTAGAATCAAGCAAAGAAGATAGTTGCATTCTTGCTTTTGGGTGGTGTATATAGGTAAATTGCATTTGGGAATTGGGTGTTTTTGTTGAAGAAAGTTGAACCTCTTCTCCATCTCGTTTGTAGGATTCATTGAAGAAAAAGATTTGCATCTCATTTTTTTGTATTCTTTTGGAGTCGAGTCTACAACATCATCAATGTCACTTTCACACCCTTGAGTAAAAAACAAAACTAAAATGAAGCGCTTATAAATTTGATCAGATAATTTTATATTTTCTAGTAGCGAACCTACATTAGCAAGTGTAGGGCTTTGGAATAGGTTGTGAGGATAACTTTCCAAATCCATCAGACAAACATAGAATCTTGTGCTAGGGAGTGGTAAATCCAATTGTTCGTATAAGCATAGTCAGGATCCCACTCTCACACAGGGGTTAAACATGAGGTCACGTGCGGGAGAGAAGCGAAGATTTCCCCTCCAAATCTTAACCCATGTAGTGGAAAGATCATATATTGGGGGTTCTTCCTGAGAAACAACTGGTTTCATTTGGTCTCAGAGGTTCATGAATCCCGAATCTGTTCGGGGTTATCAATAGTATTCTGGTACACTTATGTTTAGTTCTCTTGAAGAATTTTGAACTTGTTATCCTGCCCATACGTTCCTTCCCGAATGTCGACTGTACACGCCCGAAGGCTGACTACGAGTTGGTAACCTTAGTGGCCTATATCTCTAGGGTTGATACAAAAGGTGACGGTGAAGGGGAGTCTTTGATGTACCTGGGTCAGACGTTGGTCTAACTCACTCGGGCTCCTTGGAGGGTACACCCATGGGTAAAATCGTGTGGGAATTTGTACCAAGGCATAAGTCCATTAAGAAGGTCGCCAGCATAATTGATCTACCCGCTCTATCCTAACCCCTTCCTATATTGATCTCGCGATGTTGGATTTCATCACCAACTAGTGGTTTCATTTTGGGAAGGTTTGTTTGATTGTTTGCTTCTTAGATTTGTAGTGTGTGTTGTTTGTTTTCCTTAGTGGACCTTAGGTCGAGTCAATGTCAATGGCGTCAACTCCTCGGAGTACCAACAAAGGAACCCCTTTTCCTGGGGAACCTTTCATCTTTCCTTCTTTTGGAAATGTTGGTCCTCTGCGCATTGCCACACTGAGTCTTTCGGGATTCACGATCATATTACTGGTTTGGTTGTTCTCCACTCCACTGATCTCAAATCTTCCCAGTGCTTCGAATCCACCTAATACTTCAGATGTAAGCACACTACCCACACATAAACTTCATGTTGACCTTTCTCCTTCTTCACCCGTTAGGTCTCCTTCCCCTTCTCCTTCTTCACTTAGTGAAATCTCTAAAGTGAGTAGCCAGGTTGATAAGAAGAAGAAGGAACTGAAAGAGAAGAAGGAGAAGAACCAAAAAGGGACCAAGCCTCCAACCACATCAGATCATGTTGAATCCAAACAACCAACTATTATTAATCGTACTGGGAGTGTTGATAAAGTCGACAAGTCTAAAATGAAGAATCCTAAACTCAAATTCCCTTGCAAGATTTGTAAGGGTAACCACTTTCTGAGGGATTTCCCTAGTCTCCCCAAGGTATTAGAAATGTGGTCTTCCACGTCATCATCCCCTGTGGGACATGCTGGTGACACCCCGTCAGCTAGTGACATTAAGGTTAGTAGGAAGAATAGAACTGCTAAATTTCCTTGCTTGTTATGTGAAGGTGATCATTACTCTCATCTTTTCCCTCGTATGGACGAGGCTTCTTATCTTTTAGAAAAGATTCAACTTCCAACTGGTTATCATACGATATCTCCCAAACCGTCGTTAGTTGATGGAATAATCAATCTAGTTCCATCCTCGACCAATCTGGTTAATCAGGTGGTCAATCTGGTTTCATCCTTGGTTGAACCACAAACCCAAGTAGTTGATCCAGTTCTGTCATCGATCAACCCCAATCTTCATCTGAACAGTGAAACCCAAGTGACTGATCCAGTTTCGTCATCGATCAACCCCAGTCTTCATCTAAATAGTGCTAAAGTGGTCGATCCAATTCTGTCATCGGTCGATCCCGCTCCTCCCTTGAAGAGTACAACCAAAGTGGTCGATCCAGTTTCGTCATCGATCGATCCCCCTCTTCCCTTGAAGAGTGCAACCAAAGTGGTCAATCCAGTTTCGTCATCGATCGATCCCACTCCTCATTCAAAGAGTGAGGATGTCACTTAGGTCTACCTCATTAATACCGATTCACCCAGACAAGGGGGAACTCTGCCTGTCCCGATGGCACCCCCTTCAAGTAATCAAATGATTTCTATTAATTGGAATCATTTGACAGAACCCCGTCTTCCCTCTTACGTGCCTTTCCAAATCATTGTGTAGGTTTGTGATAGGAATATTCTTAACACTGTAATAGATGAAGGTTCTTCTGTTAGCATCTTATCTGCGAATGCTTGACAAGATTTTGGTTCCCCGCAGCTTGCACTCATGACTCAAAATATTTTGTCCTTTGACAAAAGAGTTAGTTAGCCTTTAGGGATGCTTCCTCAGTTTCCAGTTACTTTGGGAGGACAAACGGTCTATGTCGATGTGATGGTAGTTCACGACCCCTTGGACTTTAACCTGCTCCTTGGGCAAGACTATGTCTACATTATGAGAGATTTTGTGTCCACTCTCTTTCGAGTGATGTGTTTCCCTCACAACAAAATCATAGTAACGATCAACCACCTTTCATTCCTTGAGCCTCATCTGATGGTCAACCATCCACCTTCCCTGAATGGTCCATACATTCCAGCGATGTCCTCTCCGCTGCGAATCAATTATGTAACGACCTGCACCATGCGTTCAACCCCGCATGAGAGGGAATCTCTCCCTTTTCCTGACTTAGATCCGATAGTTGACATTGTCATCTCTTCGATAGGGCTATTAGAGCCAGATCTCCCTACCCTTATCGAGGTCATCGACATGTATTCTTCCATAGTGATTTTCTTCCATCTAGCAAAAATCTCCTGGAATCCATGACTGATGTTTGTCCTTTGACTTGTATTCCTTCTAGAGCATTGTCCTCTTGGAAGCCATGATCAAGGAGAGGTTATGAGAATATTTTTTTCTTCTCTGTGGCAAGCTCGTGAAAAAATGAAACGAAGGTCTTGAGCATATTTTTTCTTCTCTATGGAAAGCTCATTTAAAAATGAAACAAAGGTTTTGAGCATAGTTTTTTTCCTGTGTCAAGCTCGTTAGAACATGAAAAAGTCACCTCTCCTATCAAGTCAAGTCTTTTCACTAGATCTCGTAGATGTCGAGTCGAGTCTTTCGCTAGGTCTCATATTTGAACCTTCCTTTGATCCACCCTTATCTTTTTTCTCCATATAATACAGAAATTGGTGACAAGCTCAAAGTCGGTGAATGAAATGAAGCTTGGGGGGGCATGTCTCCAGCATTTGATTATCATTCTGGAGTTAAGACGCTAGCTTCACAAGCTGGGGTTATAATTACAAGCATCGTTTGATTTTGTTTCAAGCTTGTGTAAAAATTAAACCAATTATGAGCTTAGTCTTTGTTCTTTCTCGCACTCACAAATACATGAGAATGTAACCGAGTATAATTTTATCACTTTTTCGGACTCGTAAAGGTTATATGAAAAAAGGAACCCCTTGGAGTCTCCTTTAATCTCTTTTCAGACTCTCTAAACATGAAAAGATTGTTGAGTGATCTTGCTTCCTTTCACACTCATTAAAAGGTTCGAAAGGGCGTCTTCTGAGTAATATTTTATATCTTTTTAGGACCTCAGAGACTAAAATCATGAAAAAGGACAACCCTGGAGTCGCCTTTAAGTTCTTTTCAAACTCTCTAAACATGAAAAAACACCGAGTTTTCCTTATCTGGACTCACTAAACTACACATTGAAGGACCCATATGGGAACGAACCCTTACTTCTTCCAGTTCGTTAAATAAAGGAAGAGGAACTTACCAAAGGTGAGTTATATCGAGCATGTGTTACCCTCGTTGAGATTGTTAAATGAAAAAGAGGTACTCATCTATCTGGGTGGGGGAAAAACTGAAGGAAGTGGGTCAAGTTTTTGAGAATCCTTTATGGCAGCTTTTGTCACCCTTGAACATGGCATTTGTTTGCGTCTCGTGTTACAGTTGGTTAATCCGCTTGTCTCTAAGTCATACCAATTCCATGTGTCGGCATAATTTTTCATCCAGTCGAAGAGTTCTCTTATTTTCATAACATTACATTCTTGGTACTCGTGGAGTCAATGTTTCGAAGTCAGTTGTCATGACTCATCATGTTCAAGGGAAATTTCACTTCAAACCATCCATCTGCAGTATTTCCAGTTTCCATTTCCTGTGTCAGTTCATACTCATTCGATTCACCATCTTACATCACTTTCCTTTTGCAGTTTCGTGTGATTGATGGGGGATACATCAAGGCCCTCTTTCGACGAGTCTTTTCCTGTTGACTTCAACACATCATCCAAGAATTAGAATTAGAAACCAGTTAGTACCTTGGGACCTGCATGCCTCAATGGCAGGCCTCCTCACTTTCGACAGTAGGTTTACATCATTGACCTCTGATCGGATGATTCCACGAATATTCGACTTCATCTCATTTATTCACATTCATTGGAATGTACTAGGGTACCTTGGGAGTCATTGAGATCATTGGTGATTTCCCTCACACTTGTTAACGATTTACCTCAATGATTGGTAATCAAGTTGTTTCTACTATGTTCGACATCAAATCATCTATTCACATGGCTAGATTCGTACCACATCGGGATTGGGACGAAGAGCCTGGGTTGAGCGTTTACTCCGTTATCCACTTTTTCCAGGCTGCGAAGGATATCATTTGAGCATTATGATATATATATTGTCACATAGATCCACATTGTATTGGTCCATGGCTATGTTTTATCATCTCGTATCTCCATTGTGTATTTTTAGTGGCCACGATCAGTTCATGTCATGGAGGTATGGATCCACATTGTATCTTTGGTGGCCATATCCTTAGTCAATTTTTTTCATGGATCCCCAGTGTATTGGTCGACGACCGTGCTTTGAGTCATATCATATTCTGAGAATAGGTATGTCTGCCTCGAAAATGGAACATATATTAATATTTTTTGATGGTTGTTTGCAACTTCTTCCAGGTTCTCCAACTCCACACCCTTGCATTGAAAAATTGTAAAGTGTTTCGGCCACCAGTTTCTCTTCTAACCTCAAACTTTAGGAGGCATACTGTTACACATCAAATTTCCACACCTAGGTGTCAGTGTTTCATGGAAACCTGCACATGATATCTAGCTAAAGCAAGTACAAACAAAGCTTATCAAGAAAAGAAGAGAGATTCAATATGGAAGAATGAGAAATTATATTCACACTACTCCAAGGAGCTGATGATTGATACATAGATCATGATCAATATGATACAATGAATGAGTGGAATACACTCATATATAGGGAAAAACATTCCATAATTAAGAAAAGCAATCAAGCAGTTAGCTTTCCTTAGGAATGCATGTATGCATAATAGTGATGGTAAAAATAGAAAGTCTAAAATAGAACTAGTCAGTTAACTCCCACTGAACTAGTGTGTCGAAAATAAAAATTTCTCCAACACCCCGCCTGAACATCACTATGGAGTAAA
>ML800354.1:103856-121923 GCA_009831015.1 Picea engelmannii | reverse complement strand
CCCCCCCCCCAAAAAAAAACATTCCGACAATATGCCATATTGAGATTTGTATGTCGATTTATAAATGCCTCGGTACAATTGCACATGCTCTTTACAATTGAGATAAAGTGCTTATATTTTTTATTTTATTGCTTAAATAAAGGTTTTTATTTTAACCCTTAAATTAAGGTAAAATGATAAAATTATAAAAAAATATTTAAGTTATATTAAAAAAGTGATATTGTATACTCTATTATTATATTTTATTTAACTATTTAAAATTTATTTAATATAAATAATTAAAGTGTACGAAACATTGTTTTGTTAATTTGTTTTTATTAGACACTTGTATGTTTTGCCAACTCAATAATTTAATATTAAGAAACGATATTAAACTATAAACTAAGTTGTAATCAACTAATCATAAACAACTTTACATTATATTCCAAGAGAAAACAATTATTTCAATTCTTAATCGTACTTTCCCTACTACCTTCGAGCAATCTTCATAACTTTGCTACAAACTCCTTCCCTCTAAATCAATCCAATCAACAGTAACAATTTCATTTCATGAAATTCTTATTCCCACACCATAAATTCTTTTTAATAACTTAAAAAAGAATAGAGGAATTTCACACTCAGTTTGATTTAACCATTATAACAATTCATTATTTAATAACATGATATATATGACACCTTTGTGATTAACTAAATTTTTATGGAAAATAATTATCCATCATTTTTGGTTAATTAATAAAACTTTTAACTAGCATATTCTCTAAATGTGTGAATGGATTGCTGAAATAATTTAAGGGAGATTTTCATATTAATATTGTTAATTGGAATCATAAAGATATTGTAATTAAAATGATCTTATTTTATGTTGGTTCACTATTTTGATGATGACTCTTAAAATTGGTGAAAAAATTATGCAATTTGAAAAGAGAGAATGTAAATCCTCATAGACTCAAGAACCTAATATATAATTCCCCTAAAAGGGGAAGGAAGAACACCCAAAATGTTAAAAGAAAAATGATATAAGCGTTCACACAAATACTTGTTATGAGTCTCAGTTCTTTGCATTTGAACATGAATAAAGAAAAACGATACAAAAAATACTTACTTGCCTCTCTGCCTTTAGTTTTGTGTCTTAGAACTCAGGGAAGAGGAGACTTGAGAAGTTTGAGGAATGCACTTACCTTTGGGAGGTTTCTTGTCGGGTGGCACTAGAGGAGAACCGATGGGACTAGATATATAAAATATATAATTATTATATATTATTCCAGTCCATATTACAACAATGAATGACCGACCTTATATAGAGATTTTAGTGAAGAGACACACACTTCACAACAGTCAATTACAAATATTAAGTATTAATGAAAATCTAGTTATACCAAAAGACACCCCTCCTTCAAATATTTCCTCCTCTAGCATTGTTATTTTGATAGTTTAGATTTTTTGGATTCTTCATTAAAATATTCCGAATCTTTGTCGTTGTCGCTATCACTATCTATTTCACACATATATAATTGTTTACCCTTGCATTTGTGGCCTGGCCTCCAGTTAGGTGCATGACATCTAAAACACTGACTTTTGTCATCTTCTATGTTAGGTGGTGGAGTCCCTTTATAAGTGGGAGTAAACTTTGAACTTGGTTCTTCAGAATGAGACCAAGGAGGTCGTTGAAAGAACAACAATTTTTCATCTACCACCTTGACTTTTAATCCCAATTGCTCCACTTCCTTGATATATATTAGTTTAAGTTTGTTTATTATGTCTTCCTTCAATCCCGATATGGTAGTTTGTAGGAGGTGATCACCTGATAAATCAATCACATGGGTAGCTAACACATGTAACCCATTAAAGAATTCATCCACCATGTCTGCCTGTTGTGATCGAGTGAGTTTGGAAAATACTTACTTTTCTTCAATGCTCTGAAATCTCCTAAAAAAATGCTTCCTACATGTCTCCCATTCACTTGATTGGGATTTTGAGTGTCACCATAAGAACCAATCGCTTGTTGCCTTATCTAAGTGCAATGATGCAAAGTTAATTTTCTCCTCATTGTCACACATCTTGTGTAACTAAAAATAGTGTTCAAGTCAATTAATCCACCTTGTGCTTTTCCCTTTCATCTTCTCCATCAAATCTCCGTACATCGAATCTCATCTTGTGCGTAAATCCGTTAAAGGATCCAAAATTGGATGAATGTTTAGGGGTGGAAAAAAGGAGTGGTGAGAGTGGAAATTGTGGATATTTAATTCCTTATTCCCATTTTTCAATGATGCAACATGGGCCTTGAGCTCATCGTGGTTTTCTCCCCACACCTTTAATCCTTGTTCCACATTACCGAGTCTTTTGGAGAAATCATCCATCTCATTGATTTTTTTTGTAAATGTTTTCTATACTGCTAAGTTTGTTAGAGATCTCATCCATTGAGGCTTTTAATTCTTTTATATCTACACCATTGAGTTTGATGGAGATTTCTGCCACTGAGGTCATTAATTCATTTAACTCGTCATTTAACTCTTTACTGGGTGACATATTGCTTGTGTTGGATGACGTGTTTCCCGTAGCACCTGAGGCCTTTCTTGAAGTTTTTTAATTTTTCATGGTTCCCTTTAATAGTTTTTTAATGCTACACCTTCAAGGTTAAATCTCTTTAAATATTTTAAATAATAATATATTAAAATATATTAGTTGAGGTGAGTGGTGGGCTTCCTCTCTTGACTATGGTTTCACTCGCTTGGGTTTCTTTAGTGGCTCACAAAGCCAAAAGTTTTATTCCACGACTATGATTTTTATTTTTTTTAACTTGTATTTTACTCTTCCTTATTCACATGTATGACCTTCTCCCTATTCAAATTTAATTTGTTTGCATCACACCCACACAACCTTCCCACATGTGATTGCTAATCCAACAAATATTTTTATTTGTGATTCCAAGGATATGTTGTTGCTCTCTTATTATGTTTACCACACAACCTACACTAAATTCCGTTGTTTCTTGGTTATTAACAACCAAATGCACCCACTAAAAAACCACACAAAACAATATATACGCTGGAGAGAGATCACATTCCATGCATAACAATCTATTTCAAAATTTGCGCATAGGTATCCACACACAACAATCTATACGAAGAAGAGAGATCACCTCAACGCACAACAACCTCCATGCACAACAATTTATACGTAGAAGAAAAATATAGCAATGGATGTATTGGCTCTGATACCAATTGGAGGAGAAATGGTGGGACTAGATATATAAAATATATAATTATTATATATTATTCCAGTCCATATTACAACAATGAATGACCAACATTATATAGAGCTTTTAGTGAAGAGACACAACCTTCACAACGGTCAATTACAAATATTAATTGTTAATGCGAATTTAGTTATACTACAGGCACGATGAGGTTGCTTACAACTCCAGAGTATCTCATTATATATGAGAGTAAATTATACATTATCTTAAAGAGAATCTCTTCTTCTACCTTGTTGTGAACATGGAACCAAGGAGTTTTGAGAACATGTCCTTGTAACATGCTATAGATAGTGCTCCCAAAATTGTGCTTACACTCATTATTCTGCTCATCAAAGTGACCTAAACTAATGAAGAGGTTTAAGCAGTAAATAATACCTTCAACAAAATCGATTATAAATACTGTAAGCACTGCCACAAATGACTAAAATTAATAAGAAATAAGAATTAGCATGAATGTAGCATAAATAGACAACATGGAAGATGAGAAAAAAATACACTTAAAATGTGAAGGCAATAAAGTTTATGAACCCAATGTCTACATAAATGCCAGTGTATTGCTTATTTGTGATGCACACAGTCTGCATTTCAACCCACAGTCCATGAATAAGCATGGTAGAAGAATGGGAAAGCCCTATAACATATTTTCCAATAGTAGGTCAATAAGTTGCCTTACAAAATTTCTACATTCGACTCATCCAAACAACACAAAGAACTTGAGCTTTGGCCTCTATTTATTTAACCTATAATGAAAAACATGATTGAGTGCCAAAGGCACATGCTCAACTTACTTCCTTGCCCAAGTGCAATCTTGCCTTTGGAAGGACTCAAACCAGATCACCATACACAACAAAAAAGAAGGAAAATTTGGTGGGTGGAACTTAGAGATGAATGCATTAAACCAATTATTTCCTTGCCTTTTGTCTCTTATGGTGAATGGATGGACACAAACCATACCGGTTCTACAATTATGGGGAAAAATATTAACAAGAATGCGGTGATTGATAAAAAAAATTGTAAGCTCTCTCATGAATTGGCTTTTTGACAAATCTCCAACATGTATAATTAGACATTTGCTCATTTTTTTGTGTAAAACACCAAAGGCAACTCAATTCAACCCAATCTAAATATAATAATGTAACATATATGTGATAACATTAACCTTTATAATGCATGTTATAGTTTGCTTATTTTTAATATATGAAATACATAAACAAGATCTATGGGACCTCATCAACAAACACATTCTTATTATACTGCATCTGACATGCAATATATAGCGTTCATTTAGGTGTTGACCATATATTACTTTACTTTGACTTAAATTTTTTTGTAAACAACCTAATCTTAAACATAATAAACAAACATTTTTATTTTTTAATATATAAAACAATATATTTTTAACGTTTGATTGGTTGATGTGTTTGGGACTCTTATTAGAGCCTTCATGTGGTTTGAGAATTTATATTAATTTGGTATTTAATATCTCGTGTGAGATGATTTGCTTGTTCCTCAACCATCTGCCACCACCAACACCGTTTTTGCCTCGGCCTTTCTGCCTCTTTTTCTTGAAATTAATATGGCGAATTCTGAAATCCTTATGCACGACTAGTGGCTTCATTATTTGTGCAACATTTTACGCATGCAGCCAAGGAATATAAAATATTCCTTACATGTTATACTTACGTGACACGTAACCAACAACTACGATTAGTTAATCAAATTCCCGCGCCATCATAAGGTTATATTTTATTAAGTCTTTTTCTTGGATTTAAGATGGCAATTTCCCTCCTCCGGATGGGGTGACATCTGGCACACATGCGTTGGGTGAAGTTAACACCCCTGACCACTATCCTTCCTCCTCGTATATTCAATATGTGCAACATTCAATTGGGAGGGCTGGTAGTGCGCCCGTGTAAGGAGGAAGTTTTAATGGAGCACATATAACGAATGTCGAGGTCTCACAAAGTAAGTACGCGGATGCTAAGGCCATAAATTTGGTCTTTAAGGATATTTTCCCTGTCATCTCAATTGTTTTTATGGAGGTAAGGAATGGATATTTCCATTTCTTTTTGGTTTGGCTGTCAGTTTTCCTCTCCCCTCCTATTTTTTTCCCCTTTCTTTGTTCTCCTCAAATTTGGGCTTTCATTTTCGTCCCTTCCCTTCCAATGTCGCGTGAATGGGGCAGGTCGAAGCGTGGTCCGACCTATTATAGTTTCATGGCTTTCCATCGTTAACCTGGTCTCTCTTCGACTTCTGTTCCGCCTCCCATCCCTTCCATAAGTCCTATTGGTCCTCCCTTGTCTGATCAAAACTGGGTTGATGAAGACAATTCCATGACTTATATCGAGGAGGAGATTCCTTTGGTTCCTCCTCAAGACCATCTCAACTCTCTCCTTCTCTCTGCCTCAGATCTCCAGGAACCCCCTCACAATTCCGGATGACTACCTCCAAGTGTCGACCCCGCGTCATATGTAATGGGTTGTCCGATTGAGGAAGAGATCCCTCCAGTTTGGTATGAGGAAAGAATTATGGCGACAACACAACTTGTTAATGCGCCTCAAAATGTTGCAGCCTCTGAGCCAGAGGCACCCAACACTCACAGTTTCTCAAAAGAACATCTGAAAATAATCTTCGAAATGCAATGGGACATGTCCAACCAGCTTCACCGCTAGGATATCCTCAGTTGTCGCCTGGATGCTTTGTTCGATTCTCTTTCAGGCGAGCCTGCCAAGAAAAGGTGCCCAACCTGTTGTCAACCATATGTCTTCGCTCATGCATGACCACACTCTCCCAATGTCGATGGAAACCCATGTTTTCTTACTGTTTAGTTTTCTTTTCAGCTACTATGTTTCCAGGTCCAGAGAGGCCATCATTGTAGTTCTGTTTAGGACTAGTTTTGTTTACTAGTTAACAAAAAAATGAATGCTCGTTCTTGTTGGCCACCTGTTCTGGTTTCCATATGTATGGCATAATAGGTGGAAATATTAGCCATGTGTACTGCTATGAAGACTCTTTAAGGAAATACAATTTTTATTTACAAAAAAAAGAGATGGCAATTTCCCAATCCTTTCCCACAACTAGTGGCTTCATTGATTGCACAAAAAATTTGACGCCTATCGCCAATGAATCTAATTGTTTCTTCCCGTTGCTACAAGTAACTAACATATAGGCGTAGCTACCAATATCTAGGTTTTCCAAATGTCCGTAAACACTATTTGCAATATTTATTTGTTTTTATTTCTTAAAAGAGACTTAGTGAGCAGATCTAGAGCTCAATTATTCTTATACCTCCAAGGCAGTACAATGGATATGATTGTATTTTTGAAATAGTGCAAGAATAGCTATCAGATAATACAAAACCATAATTTCATTGCTTGAAGGTATTATATATAAAACCATAATTTTTATATCCCTAAAATTCCCTACTTATGCATACATGACATTGGCCTTTCTACTTGCACAATTTGCTAAACCACTGTTGAGGAACTCTATTTAAAAAAACACTTTTTGGAGGATGTACGCACCCTGTTGCAGTACTGCCCACGTACATATGCTTGCTACATGCTAGACATCCCGCGTACATACTGATCCAGGTGGATATCGGTGGCCACCCACCTTTTCCAATTGGCTCAAAATAGTTTTCTGGCAATTTTGGTAATTTACTATTTTTAGCAGTTTTTAACTTCCGGGGCCATTTTGAGGGCGTAAATGAAGGTTTTTCGAGATCGAACTTCTCAATTATAGCTGAAGGCTTTGATTGAGCCCCCAAAATGAATCTCTTCAATGATACCTTTCCAACGAGCTATCGTGTGCCCCAAACAAATATCATATGCCAAAGTTACGCCCCCGGGAAGTTGATACACCAAACTACCCAAAACGGGGTCCACAAAACTGTTGGCTTTTCATCTTCCGGGGTTAGGGTTTTGGATTTTATTTATGATAAAAAGGCCTTTGGAGCCTCATTGTAAAACCATATTCTTGCGAATGCGAGTAGCGGACACATCTCTTCTCAGAGATAAACTGCCACCATTCTAGCGAGTCTTTCACTCTGAATTTGTACAGTCTTTGTACATTTTCTCTCATTAATAGAAAATTGTGTATTATTGTATCTTTGTGTTTATGGTTGCATTTCTGATACATTTCTGTTATATTATTGGATATCCGAGATATCTATGTACGTTTCTTTATTATATATACGCTCTCATTTCGTGCCGAAAATAATCTGGATGACATACGCTAGCTACATACTAAACAACCCACGTTTACCTTCAAAAGTTGCAAAAAATAATAAGTTGCAAGGAATTCGGCGGAGTTTACGCGATATCGAGGGTTTCCCAACCATTTCACCTTCTATAGCCCATCCCCATACCGAATAAATATCCTTTTGTCATATAAAAGGAGGTCTTGAACGATGAAAGTCTTCCCAAATTCCCTTTCCTTCCTTACCCAAGTATTTGCAGCCTTTTTCGAGTTCGTGCCTCAACCTTCCCTCTCTAGCCTTTTTCTCCCATACAATCTCTTCCCTTCCCTTGGAGTGATCAATAGATTGTGAGAGAAGGCATTTGTATGGTGCACTTGGAGCAATGTTAAGAGGATCCTAGACCAGGTTCACAGAGCATCGACCAACAAAGCTCGTAATTTCAAATCTTTGAATATTGAATAAAAGAATATTTTTCCTTGTCCCAAATGATATCTTTGTGTCTTTCATTTGATTTATGCATAACGATTTATATCTAACCCTAATTCATGAGTAGATAGGAATATTTGTAGCATTTTTTTCCTAAGTGTTGATGCAGGTCAGCTTTGGGAGGAGACCAACATCCAAGGAAGTAACAAAGCTCGAGGAGGTCAGTATCGAATGTTTGTACCAAAGGTACTACTTCTGACTTACTCTTCTATCATTTTATGTTCATGTGTGTGGAAATTTTGTGGTAGTGTAGGAATTATATTGTCTTTTAAGGGAGTTCATAGCCCTGTCTATAGTTAGAACCTTGGTATAGTTATAGGGGGATTTTCCCGCTAGCAGAATTGGCGACTCCACTGGGGAGTCTCTCTAGGGTTTTAAAGGGAGGTTTTTGGGTTTTAATTGGCTTCTTGATTTCCTTTTGAGTTTCAATCAAGTTCATTGAGTCTTTTACGGGTCTCTGGTCACCTGGAAGGTGCCTACCAACTTTCCTTGCCCAGTCAGTTTGCCTAGTCTCTTTCTTTTCGAAAAGTCTCAGAGGTGTATGCACTTTGCTTTGGATTAGCCCGTGCACATACACATTCTGCACAGTAGACAAACCACATACATACACAGGCTGTTGGTGCAACAATCGCCATCTTTTTATCTTGAAAGTGTTTTTTAACAAGGAGAGTTCTGTCTCTTTCCTGATAGAAGTTTAGGCTTCTCAGGGATTTCGTGAACCTTCCAAAGTCTCTGTTTTTGACCTTAGCTTGGGTTAAAGATTCGTTGTTAACTTGTGTCTTAGTGTTATTTTGTTTTCGCTAGAGGTTTAGAGTGAACTTTCAATTTTTAGATCCTCCTTTGGTTTCTTGTTTGAATCCCTGCGTTTACGCAGTTGGCTTAGGGTCTCTGTCAATCTTGGGTTATGTTTTCTCTTTTTCTTGTTTCTTGCTTTGAAAAACAAAAAAAGACTTTTACTTTAGTTTTTCTTGGTAAAGCAGTTCAAAAAAGATCAAAAAGATTTTTTCTTACATTTAGTTTGGTAACATAGCCTAGGTTGTTATTTTGGAAAAGAAAAGAGTCTCAGTTTCAAAGTTCTTTCTTGCTTTCCTGAAATATAAGTAGTTTTTCTTAGTCAAACGAAAGCACTTTTTAGGAAACTTACAATTACAAGATCTTGAAACATTGATTAGAAAAGTTGAATGTTACAAAGAGTTTTACAAGCTTTGCTTTAATTTCAAAGTATCTTTTTGCTTTCAAATGCTCTAAAGTTCTCTTCTTTATTCGTCTCTTCAAAACACCATCAGTTGCACAATCATATCCTTTGCATAAATAAAGTATTAAAATTAACGCTTAACTTAAAATATATTAGACTTTCTGTTTGTAGGGTTCACCGACTAGTTTAGGCTTTTAGGGCCTTGAAATAGGTGTGAAGAGGAAACTCTCCGAGGCCATTTAAAAAAAACATTGGAGTCTGAGATAGGGAGTGTCTAAATTCCAGCATCGTAAGAGTTAGCCGGGAACCCTCTCTAACATAGGGGCTAAACATGAGGTCGCGTGAAGAAAGGTAGAGGATATAACCCCTCCAAAGCCAGACCAAACATAGTGGGGATTGTATATTGAGGGTCTTTCTTGGGAACAATATTGATCGCATTTTCCTACGAAGCCTCGTGGACCTCGAATCCATTCGAGATCCTCAGTTGTCTTTCAGACCAATTGGTTTCGAAACCCTTGAAGGGTTTCAGACTTGTTATCCCACTCATTATAATCAACCCGACTGTCAGCTGTACCCACCTGGTGACTAACTGCGAGCTGGAAACCTAGTTTCTAATTTTTACGGACTTACACGGGTGACTTCGGGGGTATACCGCGGTACCTAGGGCGGGCGTCCGATCACGCTTTGCAGAGTATACGTGGAGGGTGCTTCCGTGTTCGAGTTTCACTTGCACCGATAAGTTTCTCTAGTGTTGATTAGCGTAATTGTCATTCCCACTAGTTAGTTGTCTGCTTGATTTGCCTTTAGGAACTTTTAGTGTGTGCTCTATGCTCCCTAGTTTTCCATAGTGAGTTAGTAATTCATTGCTTTGGGTCTCTAATCTAAGGTGGTAGACCGCCCACTCTGTCGATCGTGAGGACTCTCCGGTCTTTCGCTTGGAAACGTGGAGCCGCCTCTTTATAGGCGTTGTTTTTTATACCACTGGTTCGGTAGAGTCAGTGTGTGAGAATTTTATGAACTTGAACGATCCCGCAAGGGAAGAACTTGTGCATAAGATATTCTTGGAAATATTTACCGATGATACCAACCAAGGATCCCATTTGCAAGGGGATTCTTATTCTTTTCCTCTCTTTGGAAATGTTGGTGGTCACTTTGTACATTCCCAGGTTGAATGTGGGACTACCGGTTTGATTGGGTACCATTCCAAATGTCCCAAATGCTTTTGATGCTTCTCAGTTAATAACCACATGTCATGGGAATCATGTTGATGTTCCTTCATCAAAAAAGTCTTCTCCTCCTCCTTCTACCTTCTCTGGTGAAAGTCCAACTACTAGTAACCAGAAATCTAAACGAAATAGAAAGAGGGAGAATAAGAAGAAGAAATCACCAACCTCTACGAGTCACGTTGGAGATAGATTGTCAACCTATGCAAGTCATGTTGAAGACCAACTCCCAGCCTTTGCAAGTCATGATGGGGGCATGAACCTAGTCCCTGCAAGTCATACTTGAGTTCAATCACAAACCTCTGCAAGTCATGTTGGAGATAGGTCCTCAACCTCTCCAAGTCATGTTGAAGACTAGCACCCAGCCTTTGCAAGTCATGCTGGGGAAAAAGTCAAGTCACTACTATTCATACTGGAGTTCAATCACCAAGTTCTGCGAGTCATGTTGGAAATAGGTCCTTAACCTCTGCAAGTCACGTTGAAGACCAACACCCAACCTCTGCAAGTCATGCTGGGGGAAAAAATCTAGTCACTGCTAGTCAGACTGGCGATAGGTATGTCGCCTCATTTATTCCCTGAAATTCCAGAGGCACGAAGATTGTGGCCTCTGTCTGCAAGCTCTTCTGATTCTGAGTCTTCTGAGGTTTCCTCACAGTATATTCAACCTTTGGTTGATGAAGTGGTCATGCCGATGCAATCTTTGGTCGATCCCACTCCTCTTTTGAGGGGTGGTGTGCCTTCATACCATGTTGTCTCCCAACCTATTCAACTAGTGGTTGAGGAAGTGGTCTCGTAGATGAAATCTTCGACTGATCCCACTCTTCTCTTAGGGAGTGATGTGTCTACCGACTATATTTTTAGCATTTCTAGTTCAGGACTTTCAGAACAAGAGGGCATTCCACTCACTTCGAGCAGACCCCCTCCAAACCCTAGGATGGTTTCCTTTGATTAGAATGACCTCGTTGAGCCTCGTCTTCCTTCTTCTGCACCCTTTCAAATAAGGGTTGAAGTTAATTCAAAAAACATTTACCGATGTATTGTGGATGAAGGAGCCTTCGCAAGTATTTTATCCTCCTCGGCTTGGAAAGCTTTGGGTTCTCCCGAGCTTGTGTTTGCTTCACATGAGTTGTTGGCTTTTGACAGACGTCCTAGTGAATATTTGGGGGTTATTTTTCAGTTACCTATCTATTTAGGTGGGAAGACTATCCTTGTTGATGTTATAGTGGTGCAAGGCTCATTAGATTTCAATATGCTTCTTGGGCATTATTATGTATATGATATGAATGATGTGGTGTCTACGCTCTTCCGGGTGATGCATTTCCATCACAATGGAAGCATTGTCACTATCGACCAATTGGCATCTGATAATCACCATCCTCATTCGGTTTTAGTTCATGCTGCCCCTTTATATGTTTCTAGTGTTCATGTAGACTCTACCTTGCCACAGGTAAATTATGTGGCATCTTATCCTCGATGTTCAATTGGTTCCGAGGAAGAGCCTGTGCAATCATGGTTGCCTTGTCGATACATGGTCTCGAAAATTGATCAATATTTTTATCCAATGGGGGCATGGGAGCCCTTGCTTCCCCCTCTTGGTTCGAGTGATCTCGAGTTTCCTTT
Source organism: Picea engelmannii (assembly GCA_009831015.1). Classification (NCBI taxonomy): domain Eukaryota; kingdom Viridiplantae; phylum Streptophyta; class Pinopsida; order Pinales; family Pinaceae; genus Picea; species Picea engelmannii. The sequence continues at coordinate 109,942 of ML800354.1, read as the reverse complement.
CGAGTATGATCTCACTGTTTGTAGATCCTCAAATCCTCGTGCTTGTGATTCTTCCCTGATAGACTTTGCCAGTCCTAGACAGAACCTCCATCATCATATGGAATATAGTCAGTTTGCTTCGCCCTTTGGGACTGTCGACGATCCTCGTTCGCGTGATTTGTCGGATTTTGAATTGCCTCCAGATGAGGCTATCCTTGAAGCCATGACTACGGTTTTTATACTGTGGGAAGACTTACACTGTGGTTTGTGTTTTCTTCCCTTTTGGGAGACTTTCCAGGTTGAATATCGAAGAGACTCTTGGTCATAGCCTAGCAACGGGCTCTACCTTAACCAATACTATGCATGAGTCGTAAGGCTGTGCGGTGCCTTGTACATATTATACAGTCCAGGTTTGTTGTTTTCAAGTTTTGTATTCAGTAACACCTCTTATTTTCCAAAGTTTATATCTATAGTGGATCTATTAAGTTCTGGATGATTGTTATTGGTCTTATATGCAGGATCTTGGAGACGTTGTTTCTTTGACATTTGTTCATCGTATCGATCCGTTATGATAGGTATTGACCTCAAAGATGGAATATATGTTAGATTTTTTCCCTACTTGCATTTTTGCATTAGCCGTTTCCTGGTTCATTTGACCTTAGGATCGACCCCACTAAATTGCGAGACTAACCTTCCTTGCTGATAAGTGTGGCATACTTTATGTGGTAGAGCCTACCTCTTCATGGATTCCCTAGGTAGATCTTTTACTACATTTTTGGCGTCCATGCCGTGAGTTTGTCTATAGGCTTGGGAGTCCTTGTTAGTCCTGTCATGATTACAAATTGAAGCCTCATTCTTCTTCCTAGTCATCATTCTGGCCTTATCCACGAGACTCCCTAATGAGCACGGTTTGTTGTCTTTCATGCTCGCTTTAAATTTCAAAAGCAACATCCAACGAGACTGTATTTATTCTTTTCGATCTTGGTTGGATTACTTGAGAAAAGTAGCCCGCCTGGAGTCTTCTTTAAGCCCTTTTCAGACTCTCTAAAATTAAAAAGGTTGCCGAGCAATCTTGTTGCCCTTCACGCTCGCCAAACTCAAATTTGAAGGCACATCTGTCTGACGGTAGTTTACTCCTTTTCGGTCCTGATGGATAATTTTACGAATAAAGGTATGCTCTAGGAACTTCGGTTCGATAGAAGAGTATTCTCAGGCGTAAGTTTAACCCTTTTTCGGGCTTGAGGGACTAAATTTTTGAAAAAGGAACATTCTTCTTGGTTTTGGTTTATCTCTTTTTTAGGCCTTGGAGATTACTTACAAAAAATGAACCCCCCCGAAGTCCATAGTGTTAGCGTTAGAAGTCACTCCTGGATTGCTTGCAGGAGCAGAGCCCAACGCCCATCAGTTTTATGTCACGATTTGTTTACGAAGGGTGATCAAATGGAGATAACGGCTCTAGGAGGTATCACTCTAATTCAGGGACTGAGTCTGGTTCATAAGGACAGAGGAGGTCTGGAATCCTAACTTCAGCCAGTGGGTTGATTTAAACATGAACAGGTGGAAGACTTAGGATAAAGTGGACAAACAGCTCTGGGCATCAGGCTTGCAGCAGTTTGCTGAGGAAAAACTCCGAAAACAGGATCCTCCTGGTTCAGGGCTTCAAGAAGTTGAAAGAGGACTTGACTGGATCCTCCAATTCCAAGTCATTCAGCGCTAAGAGAATTACAGGGACTGATTAGAGGCTCCGTAACTATTACAGTGATCCATTACAATATCATCCTATAATAGTTACAGCTCGACTGGATCCTCCAATTCCGAGCTGCTCTAATACAGTGTAAACAAAGATATGATAGAAACTGGCATTCATAAGGCAAGAAGTCTCCAAAGCTCATACATAACCAGAACAACAATGCTTCATTAAAATTTTACAACCAGGGAGCTCTGCTCAACCATCGATACTTACAAAAGTGGCCAAAATGCCCACATATACTTGGAACAAAACACTGGAAGCTAAATCGAGGCATTGTATTGAAGACATTACAGCTTCACATTTACTGCGTCTGCAATCTCTGGACGTTCGTGAGCTTCATTCAGACGCAATCGTGTTCCAGAGGCTCTCTGACTGAATTGACCAACCTGCATTCATTCCTTGGCTTTCCATTTATGGAGGAAACGATGTCCAACTACCCTCAGCTGTTGTAATAACTGTTTCATTGGAATCGGGGAAGGCCCTGGCCGATCTTGTGCCTACAGGACATGGAAATCTTCATACTCTGCCATTTGAATCTCGCTTGGAGAAATCATGGTAGGACTGATGAGTGACGTTGAGTGGTGAGTGAACGGTGATCGGGCAGGAAAACGATAAGGCAGATACAAGCGGTAGGATCCATGGGTGTTGAAGTGTACGAGCCAGGTGGAGGAACACAATGGACGAAAAACTATGGTTAGCATGATATGGAAAGAAGACGTGGCGGCAAAGAACAAACGACGGATATATGCGATGAAGCTCCAGACTTTTTCGGGAATTCGGAATTCGCGAGTTGAAGTGCGCGAGTTCCCTGCCTCCGGGATCTCCGATATCCCGATATGCGATGAGCCCCCTTCTCCCGGGAATTAGCCCCTTCCGACTAGACCATGATCCATATGACCTGTCCTTGTGCGACCGTGATCCAACTTTCCATCGGAATTTCGGCGCTTTTGACGACACGATGTTTGTGTCCGTTGAACTTGCGATTCCCCGAAACCCAATGGCTTATGGCCGTTGACTTGTTGACGGTCAGCTCCTTGGTGCATAGTCTGCCACCTGTCTTCCACTATCGAAAACTGCCCCCGATATCGGGAAATCGGGCATTGGGATATCGGAATTTCTGTTGCCATGTGCTTGGGACCTTTAGCTCCGCGACCCCGACTCTGTGGGATCTCTCGCCACGCGTCCTGCCAAAATTAACGGCTAGGATCCCATCGGTTTTTTGAGGCTCGAAAGATCTCGGCCGTCTTTACCTTTAAAATCCCGATACCAAAAATGTTACTAACATTAGGCTCCATGGGGGATAGAGTCATCCCTGCGATGCTCTAAGAACTCCTCCTGCAGTTCCAGTCACCTTCTGTTGGGCTATGGAGTCATTATTAGGCCGCAAAAATAAAAATAAAAATAAAAAGTGAACGAGCTGAGAAACAAAAGGACAATATTTACAAACAAAGAGTCATCTGAGACTCAAACAAAGTATTTTTTCAGGAAATTCCCATTCACTGGGCTGCCGAAAACCTCTTCACCTGCTAAATCTCGCAACCTGTATGTGCTATTTGAAAAAGCCTCGGAGATTCTGAAAGGCCCAATCCACAAGGCTTCAAATTTGCTGTGCTTGCCCTTATCTTGTTTAGGAGCATCCCATTTCAGTACCAGGTCTCCTACCTGGAAATGCTCCTTCTTGGCCTTCCTGTCGAAAACCTTCTTGATCTTCTGCTGATGGTCTTGAATCCTGTTCACTGTCTGCTCCCTAGTCTGCTGGACCTCTACTAGCTGATGAATCCTTCTGATCATGTCATCAGGCTCTTCCTGATGGTCCTGGAGGAATTTCGCTACAGGGATGGCTAGCTGAGAAGGGAAAACAACTTCGGCTCCGTAAACTAACTGGAAAGGAGAGAGGCCTGTAGCTCTTTTTGTAGATACTCGATCAGCCCATAGGGCGAATTTAAGCTTCGAGTTCCAAGCCCTTTGATTGTCTTCCAACAACCTTTTGATGATTCTTATTAAACTTTTGTTGGAGGACTCTGCTAAACCATTGCCTTGCGGGTAATACGGGGTGGAGTGAATCAGTTTAATTTCAAACTGCTCGCAGAACCTTGCCAATGGCCCAGACCCGAAAGCTGCTGCATTATCGATGACAATCTTATTTGGACAGCCAAACCTTGTGATGAGGTCCTCCAAGAATCCGATGATTACCTTGTGGGAAGCACTCCTGGTGGGAATAGCTTCAATCCACTTGGTAAAGAAATCTGTAGCAGTCAGGATCCACCTATGCTGCCCACTGGAGGGAGGGTGAATTTCTCCAATAAAATCCAGGCCCCACTGTTGGAAAGGCCCTGAAACCACCACCGGTTTTAATGGCAGAGACCTGAGCTGCTGCTTTCTTTCAAACTTCTGGCATTTGATGCAGGCTCTGACCCCTTTGCAGACATCAGTAAATACAGTAGGCCAGTAGTACCCAGCCCTGAGGATTTTGTGGGCTGTGGCTCTCCAGAAATGGTGCCCTCCACATAGACCGCTGTGAAATTCATCCATAATCATCTCGGCCTCTGGTGGACCAAGGCATTTTAAAAGCACTCCCAGAGGGTCTTTCCAATATAACGCTTGATCAATTAGGCAGTACCTGACTGCTTTGAGCTTTAGAGCTCTTGCTTTGCTTTTTTGCAGGCCATCTGGAGGCCGCAACTCCTGCAAAAAGTATATGACATCCTTATACCAAGGACATTGAGCCAATGGGGGCTCCCTTTGATGATCTATGTCAGACACTCGACCCTGCTGAATACCCGAGCACTCATTGATGAAACTTATCCCCAAAGCTTGGCAATTTGCCTCGGCCAACAGCTTGGCTAAGCCTTTCCCTTTGATCAATTTGGTGAGCCTTATTTCCAGGTCGAACTCCAGGATTTTGGCTACCCATTTACTCCTTCTCCCATCTATATCAGGCTGAACAAGAATATCTTTGACAGCAGCCGAGGGGACATAGGCGATGATCCTTGATTGCAGAATGTAGGTTCTAAAAGCCTTGAGAGCTTTCACCAGAGTGTAAGCTTGCTTCTCCATAGCATCATACCTGACTTCGGCATCCCTAAGTGCTCGGCTGAAGTAAGAAATAGGATGTTCTAACCCACTGTCATTTGCCTGTAATAGAACAACAACTACTGTGTCAGGCGAGGCAAAGGAGAAAATGAGGAAATCTTTCGAATAGTCGGGACTGATAAGCACAGGAGCTTCAGTCAGGGCTTTCTTGATTTGTTCAAAGGAACGTCGCGATTGAGGGGTCCATCTTATTTCATTTTCTTTCTTTAGCATGGCCGTTATCAGCTTTACTTCCTCAGCAAAATTAGGCACAAACCTCCTTAGGAGATTAATTTTACCTAGGAAAGATTGGACCTCTTTCCTAGACCTTGGGATTGGTAAGGCTTGTATTGCCTCAATTCTTCTGGGATCAATTCTGACTCCTTTTGATGATACTATATGGCCTAGTAACTTTCCCTCCTTCATGGAGAATAGAGATTTCTTGGGGTTTAATGAAATGCCAAATTTTCTGCACTTCAAGAAGACTTTCCTGAGATGACAATGGTGTTCTACGTCAGATTTTGAAAACACTGTTATGTCATCCAGATAGACGACCACGAATTTATCCTTTTCTCCAATGAAATCTATGTCCATGGCGCGCTGGAACGTCGCCCCTGCATTCATAAGTCCAAATGGCATCTTGGCATACATGAATGTACCCCATGGAGTGATGAATGCTGTCTTCTCCCTGTCTTCAGGCAGAACAGAGACCTGATTGTAGCCAGAGAAACCATCAATCATGGATATCCTTGAAGCTCCTGTCACCCTCTGCAGTATATGTTCCATCTTTGGCAAGGGGTAGTTATCTTTTCGCGAGCTTCTGTTCAGGTTCCTGAAGTCTACACAGAGTCGAATCTCTCCATTCTTTTTCCTTACTGGCACCAAATTAGCCACCCACTCTGAATATCTTAGTGGTACAATGATCTGAGCTTGCAACAACTTCTTCACTTCTCTCTCCATGATAGGCAGCAACATGGGATTGATCTGCCTCAGCTTCTGCCTGAAAGGCTTTGCCTCTTCCTTTAACGGGATTTTATGTTCGATGATAGAGGTGTCATAGGTTTTAAGGTCTTCGTAGGTCCAAGCAAACACATCAGCAAAGCCCTTTAGGAGTCCAACGTATTCTGACCTCTGCTCCCCTGTCAGACTTCTTGACAATTTGACATACTTGGGCTTACTCTCTGTTCCAATGTTGCACTGAATAGTATCATCGTCCTCCTCCGAGACCTTTCCTTTTACAGACACATCGTTATTATCAAAAAGCCTCTCCAAGGGAACGAGTCCC
>ML800354.1:28303-99474 GCA_009831015.1 Picea engelmannii | reverse complement strand
TCGCTTGGAGAAATCATGGTAGGACTGATGAGTGACGTGGAGTGGTGAGTGAACAGTGATCGGGCAGGAAAACGATAAGGCAGATACAAGCGGCAGGATCCATGGGTGTTGAAGTGTACGAGCCAGGTGGAGGAACACAATGGCCGAAAAATTGTGGTTAGCATGATATGGAAAGAAGACGTGGTGGCAAAGAACAAACGGCGGATATATGCGATGAAGCTCCAGACTTTTTCGGGAATTCGGAATTCGCGAGTTGAAGTGCGCGAGTTCCCTGCCTCCGGGATCTCCGATATCTCGATATGCGATGAGCCCCCTTCTCCCGGGAATTAGCCCCTTCCGACTAGACCATGATCCATATGACCTGTCCTTGTGTGACCGTGATCCAACTTTCCATCGAAATTTCGGCACTTTTGATGACACGATGTTTGTGTCCGTTGAACTTGAGATTCCCCGAAACCCAATGGCTTATGGCCGTTGACTTGTTGACGGTCAACTCCTTGGTGCATAGTCTGCCACCTGTCTTCCACTATCGAAAACTGCCCCCGATATCGGGAAATCGGGCATCGGGATATCGGGATTTCTGTTGCCATGTGCTTGGGACCTTTAGCTCCGCGACCCCGACTCTGTGGGATCTCTCGCCACGTGTCCTGCCAAAATTAACGGCTAGGTTCCCATCGGTTTTTTGAGGCTCGAAAGATCTCGGCCGTCTTTACCTTTAAAATCCCGATACCAAAAATGTTACTAACACATAGTTAAGCTCTTTTCAGACTCCCTAAATATGAAAATATCGTTGAGTGACCTTGTTCCTTCACACTCGTTAAATTTGGTCTAGAAGAAAATCTACTTGGTATGAGTTTAACCCTTTTTCCAGCGAGTAGATTATTGCAAAAAAAGGTATGCCTCGGGAGATTCGTCTCGCCAGGAGAGTTCTCCTTAGTTAATTTTATACTTTTTCGGGATAAGGAGACTAAACTCAGAAAAAGGATGTGAGTCCATAGCTAAGCTCTTTTCAGACTCCTTAAAATTGAAAAGATAGTCGAGTGATCTTGTCTTTGTCACAGTCGCTAAAAATATTTTGAATAGACATCCTTTCAGTGCAAGTTTACCCCTTTTTTGAGCTGATTGGACTAATTGTGAAAAAGGTACTCCCTAAAGTCTTATTTTTGCATTTTTTCGGACTCTCTAAACATGAAAAAACCACCGAGCTTACCATCTTTGGGCTCGTAAAATTTACATGGAAGAAGTCTTGTTATGTCATGCTTAATCAAATTGCGGGTCTCATCTTTGTGTCTTTGGCCTAATGCTGGCTCCATGTTGCTCTCAACTGAACCTTTAAAGAATTCCTTATACGAAAGCCTTGCAACACTTTTTTCCTCTGCGATCTGACACCTTAACCCATGGAGGAATTTTCCCCGAGTGTCCTTATCCTGCACATGTCTCCTTGCCTTGAGCATCAGTATGTTCCATGCCCTTGGAACTAGTTTGCTTGCTCACGACACTCATTCCTCCTTTGTAACGTAGAATTCTTTTATTCTTTTTCAAGCTCGTTTAAAAATTGAAAAAGACAAAAAAATCAAATATTCCAAAAAGAGGGGACGAGAAATATACATTCTTTTTTTCGGCAACAAAGATAGTCGCCCTTGGACAAAGCACATCCTTGCATTTTGTTCGTCAATCATTGGGATCTGGTATGACCTTAGGAAGCTGTTCTCGCTACATAGAGTTGTGTCCTCCTCCATTTGGTTACTCTTCCAAACATATGGAATTTTGCGGTGCCTCCTGCATCTCAGACCTATGTCAATGTCACGTTGCCTGAGTCTGATCATATTTCATGCTTTTGTCCAAGGGAAGTTTTATCCGACCTAATTCAGCCATTCTGTAGTTTGTCTCTTGACTTTCATGAGTTTGGCCATCTCGTGAGTCCAATCAAGTCCATATTCAAAATCGACGGAGTTCTTTGCCTAATCATCGAGATCCTCCCGTATTTTCTCAACAGCTTGTCGAAGACCTCAAGGTAGTGAGTCTTACACTCCCATTGTACTCCTACCTGAGCTGTTGAAGATCTTGTTGTTTCTCGAGCTATGAATCCCTCATCTTCAGCCGCAGGCGTCACTAGCTTCTTAAGATGCATATTGTACTTGTATATCTTCGACTGATTTTGAGATGTAGACCCGCTGTGTATTGATCGTGACTACACTTTATAAATTTATATGATATGGATCTACAATGTACTTGATTGGAAACTATGATTAGTTCATCCCGAGCATGGGTATGCCCGCCTGAGAGAGATAATAATTGTTTTGCAGATGGCACCTCCAAAACTCTAGTCCCGGGCTCACTCGACTCTGTGCTTGATCCAAAAAGGATCCATAAAAGGCTAAGAACAAATCAGAACTTGTAGAGGCAAATCAGGATGCTCAGAATGGTCCCAACAGATAGGGAAAGGGAAAAAATACAAATTTCCCAAAACTAAGTAAAAATGACATTATCGCGAAGAGAGCGTCGCAAGATTTCCATCGACGCAAACGACTCGTTAAACGGAGTTACCGATTGAAATATATTTGCAGTCAAAGTTTGGTCAACCTAGCCTAGTCAGCAGGGGATGAGTCAGCATCCGTATTGTTGACATCAACATCTGTACAACAGACATGGTAGGAGAAAAATGTGACATTTGTTAGCATGACATCAACATGGTGATGTGGCAGCACCAGAGGCTGCCACGTGTCACCCAATTTTGGCACTTTCGGGCCGATCCGTGGACCAACATGATCGTGCCACGTGGCCGTCCATACGGTCCGCAAAATGACATGGCACAATGATGTGGTGCTGACATGGTAGAGGTCAATGTGGCCCAGTGAGATCCTGCCAAGTGGCCCAATCAGGGGCTGTCACATGGCAGGCGGAAAAAGCATAGTGATAGCCCGTGAGCAAATTTTGAAAAAAATTTAAAAGTTTGGCCATGTTCTAATCGTTGGAGATATGGATAGTGCCACCGAAAAACTTAGCAGAACAAATTTGTATTATATATATATATATTACAAAAAATTAAAACCAAAAGGGGGAGGCCCACGGGTTTGACCCCGAGAGCTCCTCCCCACTATATGCCTTTACATTCACGCCCAAACCAACAGGCCATCGACCTTCCTTGTTATCAACACCTGCAGATAATACTTAAATGTTGAGTCTGCCCAGGCTTAGGGGGTATGCGCGCGTATGGTACGACCTTGGGAACACATTTCTATGCAGGTCAATCATTAATTGCATTTTGCAGAGGGGCACAAAAACCAAGACAAATTTCTTCTTGGGCCTAGGAGTGCCAGAGACGAATCGAGGTGTGGAGACAGTCATTTTTGGGTAATTCGATGACATGAATTTAGTGGTGCTGTCTGTTTTATGATCTGAGCATTATTTCTGTAGCTTGATTTCAGAATGAGGTATACTTATGTATTTTTCCAAATTCTTTTGCTGAGTTAATGAAAGAGCCTACCCATTTGAGAGTAGGACCATGAGACACAGTCCACTAGGGACGAACTCCGTTATCAAGTTATTTGTATTCATATTTGATGCTTATGTCTCTTCATTATTGAGTTTTTCCTTCTTTAATGGTGCAATTTAATTTATGCTCATTTAATGCAATTCTTTATAAGTCACTCGATGAAAATAACCTGGATCATGTTGGTATCAGAGAAGTTGTCTTTGACTTGAATTGTTGAGTGTGAATGCTTACTAGGGCCAAGAATAAGCAGGGTGAAGGAAATATTAAGACTTTCAATCCCGAAGTTGGTCGTGCATGCCAAAGGAAGAAAATGACAGAAGAGGACAAGCGCGATGAACAGGAGAAAAACTTTCATATGGTGTTTTATCACATGTCAGAAATGGTCGAACGAATGTATGGAGATTACGAGAAGATGATGAAGAAGAAAGGGAAGAAAAAGGAAACTCATGCTGATGATGATGCTTCGGTAAACCAAGGGACTGGAGGAGATCCTCTTGAGCCTCCATCTTCACCTTCAAGTTCTAGTTCTTCTTCCTTTGAGCATTCTCATCATTCTCATCATTCTAGCCATAAAGCCTATTTTAAGAAACCATTATTAAATCTTGATGTAAAATTTGCTTTACCTATGTTTAATGGAGATGCTAATCCTAAAAAGCTAAATAATTGGATCCAACAGGTTGAAGTATATTGTCGTGTTCAACATATTTATGAAGAGGAAGTATTTGTTGTTCCTTTCGTTTGATTCGCATTTGTTGTTCCTTCTTAAATATTCAGTAGATCGTTGTTCCTTTCCAGAAGATTAATTAATCATTGAGAGATTGATTCATTAAGTGTTTTCGTAGATTAAATTACTGTTTCTTAGATAAATGAATCGAGTAAATTGATTGATGCTTTGAGTCGTGGTGTGTTATTATTCAAATTACAATTCTGTTGAGTGAGTTATTAGTTTTAGAGTTTTTATGAATGCGTGAAGAACTTGATTATTGCAGTAATTTAGATAGACTCAGATTTGTTGTAACTAGATTATCTACACGATTTAAACCTCTATGACTATCTGCATAGACTTTGCTGACATTCTTGAAAGAGAAGATGAATCCTCGGTTGATAAAATTAATGTCAAACTAAGGTTTTTTTTAGGACATCTTTAGAGCCAAACATTTTGGCGCCGTTGCCGGGGAGAATGCCAAAGATAACATAGGTTGCATCTCTGGAGGATGAGGTATTGAAAACGGAAGGTAAGAACCTACATAGGAAATAATTAAAATGCTTGTGCGAACACCTACCTCCAGCTGATGCATAGAGGTTATATAGGTGCATAGAATTTGTGTCGGTGTGTATGACTAAGAAGAAAGAACCTGAAAAACAAAAACCCTTACCAAAAACTACAAAATCCCAGGGCCCGGTGCCCCCTGGAAGGAGCACTTTCATAGATGAAATTATCCGAAAAGATGAATCTCAAGCCTCGGTTGGACCTCAAAAAGATTCTACCCAAATCCCTCAAGAAGAAAACTCACCAACTGCAACTCATGCTGAGGTTCATAGCGGAACTGAAGGGACTGAACAAAGTTTCCAAAATACACATACTCCACTTTTCAGTCCTTTAGATGAGGGAAATTCTTGTAATTTGAAAGAAGGAGAAGGGGAGACCAGTGGGATTGCTGAGGCAAACCGACCACCACATGAACTTGGATCTGTTGGCAAATTCAGTGGACAGAATGCAATGAATGCTTGTCATTGATGACAATAGTGAGGATGGCAAAACAGTGAGGATGGCAGAATAAGAGAATTCAAGAGGATGGCAGAATAAGAAATTTGAATGTAAAGCTCAGGAGGAACAACATGGAAGAAGATGCCCACAAAAGCTCGAGGTACAGAAGTTTGCTGAGAAGAAGGAAGATGGTGACTGTCGGATCCCATCCAAATTTCCCGAAAGGCCAATAGCCGTCAGATCTACAGAAGTTGCGAGGGAGATAATCCATCGGAGATTCGGGGATCGGGATTTCAATATGCAAAGTTCAATCGACAACGAAAACCCCGAAATCGCGATTTGATCGCAGCCGTTAAATCAAGCAGGGATCTGGACCGTTCATTCACATGGACGTGTGGCAACCAGGAGGCTTTATCGGAGTTTCGGGGATCGGGATTTCATAATGCAAAGAACACAATGCATCGAAAACCCCGATATTGCGATATGCGAAATCCCGACTGAATATGAACCGTCAGATCAACATGTGATCTAGACCGTCGATCTAATTCACGACAACAGTCCACGTCAGCTAGGGACACGTGGCACAACCAGATATTGACAGGTGTCAGGCAGATCTAACACTTCAGGCACTTACAATTCATGAATCAGAGTGACACGTGGCAGGATCTAACACGTGCCAAATCACGTGTGACGTCAGCAGAGGCATCGACAATCGGGACTTTGATATGTCAAGAACACACTGCAACAGAAACTCCGAAATCGCGATATGCGATTTTGCGATGTAATCACAGCCGTTGGATTAAGAATGATATCTGGACCGTTGATCTCCGTCATCGGGAAATCGGGGATCGGGAATCCCGGAGGCATGTGTATAGTGACATAGAAAACGCCGAAACCCCGATGAGAGGTTTGACCAAGGTCATGTGTTGACGGTCTTATGGGGCCAAGGCCTATATCCAGCAGGGCTAACGTGTGGAAAGGGGCGCATCGGTAATTGGGGATTGGAGAGGTGAGAAACTCTCGACATCAGGAAGTGTGAAACCCCGAAACCCTGACGAAAGGTATGGTGAAAGTCACATGATAGACGGTCACATGGACCATTGTGTAGGCGGAAGGGGCTAAAGCTCGGGAAAGGAGCATATCGGGAATCGGAGAATCGGAGGTTCCGAGTACATGTGCATATCGGAAATGAGAATGCCGAATTCGCGATGAGTGAAATCCACGATGGGATTTGAACCGTTGGATCAAGCATTGATCGGAGGGTTGCTATTGTTCCTCACACATAAACGCTTCAGTTATAAATCCGTTAAGTGAAACAGACTCATGATGACGAATTGGTTAGCGTTTCAGTTGCCAAGACAGATGTCCTCGGATTTCCCATTGGAAGGGGAAGAGGAATCGTTAAGGAATTGTGTATAAAAGAAAACGAGTGACACTGTATGCGGTTGGATGTTCTGTATGGAAAAAGAACGAAACAGTTAGAAAGGAGAAAGGAGAGGATACTGAGCATGAAATTTAATGACAGGCAGAGGAGAATAAGAATAGAATGACAAAAGAACGTGATGCAGAAGTAGACTTGTGAAGGAAGAGAAGAATTGCAAAATGATAGAGTCGAAGCAGAGCAGACTGATAGAGCAAGCAACAGAAGACAAGATTTACAGAACAAAGTAAGATTGGTATGAACTGATTTATCTGTAAAGTTGAATGTTTATTTAGTCATTAATAAACAAGGGTGGTTGGGAGGTGCTCAGGAGGACTGTTGTCCTCAGAAGTTCAAGTGGGTGCTTGAACACAGGAAGTTGTAGCTTCCATCTGGTTGCAGCCAGAGAAACTAGGGTGGCAGGGTGGTGCTAGGGGGAACATATGTTCTCTGTTATGCAGGTTATAGCCTGTGTAACTGGAAGTTGGTGCTTCCATCCAGTTGGTGCTGGAATAACCAGGGAGTTGGTGCTTCCTTCTAGTGGGTGCTAGAGAAAACAGAGAGTTGGTGCTCTCAACAAGTTGTAGCTTGTAAAACAGAGGTAGCAGCCTCACATTGAGTTGGTGCTCAATTGTAAATGATGTACATAACAGAAAAAGACTGCCTATCATTTAGAAGAAGAAGAGGTTTTCTCCCTTTATGGGTTTCCTCGTGAAAATCTGTCTCTGTGTATATTTTATGTGTGACTGATGAGCTTTACTCTTACTGTCCATATGTTGTATGTTGCCTGATGACACAAGAAGAATTCTTTATAATTATTTAAAAGGTATAAAATTGCTTAAGCTTATAAACAACTGATTCACCCCCCCCTCTCAGTTGTTTTAGTATTTCCAACAGGATCTCCTGTGAATTTGGCAGGGGAAGGAACACCTTAAATCCAAGACATAGGTAGCACAATTAAATCTCCTAAGGGACCAAGTAATCAACCACCCCAAATAGAACACCCAGACCAAGAAATACCTGAAGGTTATTGGCACATTTTCGACCAAATGAAACAACAAAATCAACTGTGACCCCAGACTTCCACTTTGGAATATCCTATAGTTGATCTGGTTGCTATTGAACAAATGAAATCCATTCCACTACAAAATCTTCCAACCTTCAATGGATTGATCTCAGAGGATCCTGACGCATTCTTATTCGAGTTTGATGTCCTGTGTAGAGGCTATGACTATACCTCTGAACCCCAGAAACTAAAGCTATTTCATTCCACTTTAAAAGGAGAAAATTTACGATGGTTTATGGGATTAGGGGGAGGAACTATAAATTCATGGGATGAATTGAAACAAGCCTTTCTTACGAAATATCAAGACTACTGTAGAACCAGGGATTTAAAGGATGAAAACTTTAAAATGACTGCAAAAGAAAATGAAACACTAGAAGAATATGTTGAAATATTTGAATATAACCTACAGAGATCACCTTACGGTACACTACTGAGTGAGGTACTTAAAGCCACTCTAATAAAAGGTATGAAGGATGAATGGGTAGAAACATTGAATTTAATGGGAAAATGTGATATTTATCAAGAAACATATGATGACATTGTCCAATTTTTTATCAGGTGTTCATGCGGTAGTACACGAACCAGATCGGGAATACGAGCCCCCATCACCAGAAGTAGCAACATCACCAGCGAGAGTGTGACCTGAGCAGAAATTGGCAATCTTTTAGAAAATTTTAAAATTGAAATTTTGGGTACTCTGACTACACAATTGGATGTTGTGCAGGTTTAATAGAAACAAGCATAAGCATAACATTCGTTGGCTATATTTTGTCCATGATGCAGAAGGAAACATGGTTCAAGAGAGTGTCCCTTGGACGTGGTTCAGACCTATGCCATTTGTGCCAAAGACCATGCAACAGAGCAATGTCCATCACTCCCAGGACTAAAAGCTGTCTTTAAATAAGCAGAAGAGGAAACATAACCAGTATATCTAATGGCTCAGCGTCGCTAGTGGGAAAATCGAACCCCAGGTACGCTACAAGATCCTTCTTCTTTCTTTTCTGGGCGGTATAATCAACAACATAATTTTGGAAACACATGGCATGGCCAACCATTTGCTAACCCCACCTGGAAGTCCTAACAATATCCTATTGCACCTTGGCCAAATCAACCAGTTACTAATCCTACCTGGCCTAACTCATAATACCCTGCCCCATTTTGGTAGAATTCAAATAATAACCCTTATCCTTCATAATAGACTAGCACAGTTGCCCAAGCCACCAACTGGACTCAAAACTGGCTGTGCCCCATGGGATTGACCAATCAACCCATGGGAATGGATCCTCAAGCTCAACCCACTTTACAAGCTCCACTTCAATTAACCCAGAATCCTCAACCTCAAATGCACCTTCAATTACCAGCTCAACCCAACCTGGATCCTAATAACAGACCATCCCAACTCGTGCAAATTGTCGAGAATTTGGAGGGTGAAACAAACTCTGTAGGGTGCAACGAAATCCGATTGAGATAAGGGCGTGTACTATCTCTTGGGGAAAGTGACATTTATCAAGAACAAGAGAATGAGAATGATATACAACCAACAATAAAACCATTGACTGTGGTCTTAATAAAAGAAACAAAACAGGGGGAAAACACAGTTGAGAAACAAAATCCTGATAAAGACGTAATTTCTTCTTCCTCATTTCCCAAGAGGCTAATGATAGCAAAACCAACTATATATCCTAACTTTCATATCATCGGGGAACTAAAGAATCCGTGTGTTAAAATTCCACTCCTACAGGCTTTACAAGATATTCCTATTTATGCAAAAACAATCAAAGAATTATGTGGGAATAAGCCCAGAAGGAAAACTAAGAATCCATCAACTGTTCACATGGTAGGAAATTTGTCTGATCTTATTCTAGGAAAGCAGGAGCCAATCAAGTACATAGACCCAGGGAATCCCGTTGTAACGGTTCATATACAAGGTTGTTTTTTTTCAAATACACTGGTGGATTTGGGGGAAGCCATCAATATTATGACTATCGAGACCTGTAATGTCTTGAGGATCACCTCCTTCAAACCTACTTCAACTATGTTAGAATTGGATGATAGATCGATGGTTAAACTAGTCGACACATTACAAGACATAGCAATTTCGGTCAACTCTTGGGAATACCCAATTGATTTCCTAGTTATCAACCCAAGAAGTAGACTCAATGGACACCCATTAATACTGGGATGAACATGGCTAGTAACAACAGATGCATACATAGGCTGTCACACATGCAACATGATAATTGCTATAGGAAGTGCTATAAAAAACCTTATCTTGTATCCCCCAGCTAAACCAAGTCTACCTGTCATACATCAACAGTTGCAACCACCTAGATATCAGAAAGAAAACCTATGATATCCTCTCACATTAGAAGAAGCTCTTGGGATCAAAAATCAACTAGAAGATGGTGTGATCAACAACTTCATTAACAACCCAACTGTTATAAGCAACCCAACATGTCAAATGCTAAAAGCTGTTCTAGATAATGAAGTATAGGGAGATCCTTTGGAAGAATTGATGGAGCAACAAATTCCCACTACTTCTATCCACAACATCATTATAGTTGAAATTGCACCAGGAAGATTTCTGAATATTAATGCCAATTTGAATGAGAAACAACAACAAAAATTGATCCAGATCCTTTCTAAATATCAACAGGCTTTTGCTTGGGAGTATCCTGACATGAAGGGCATTGATCCCCAACTATGTACACATCATATCTATATCGAAAAAGATGCTTGACCCATCCGACAACCCCAATGAAGATTAAACCCTCATCTTAGGGACATTGTCAAAGAAGAATTACAAAACTTATTGGATGTAGACTTCATATATCCTATTTCAAATAGCCAGTGGGTCTCTCCACTAATAATCGTCCCTAAAAATAATGGCAAGTGGCGAATCCATGTAGGCTACAAAGAACTCACTAAATCTACTCAGAAGGACCATTTTCCCCTACCTTTTATTGATCAGGTCCTTGTTACTTTAACGGGGAACTAGTTTTTCTCCTTCCTAGATGGTTTTAGCGGTTATAATCAGATTCAGATCGCTCCGGAAGACCAGGATAAAACTACATTTACATGTCCCTGGGGTACCTTCGCATATCGATTATTTCCCTTTGGATTATATAATGATCCAACTACATTCCAAAGAGATATTTTAATCATATTTTATGATTTAATTAATGAAAGACTTGAAGTTTACATGGACGATTTCACCCCTTATGGCATTGATTTTGATCAAGATTTAAACAATCTAGAGAAGGTATTGGAACGTTGCATTGCTACTAGGCTATGTTTGAGTCATGAGAAATGTCATATGATGATGACTGAAGGTGTGGTACTAGGACACTATGTTTCTATAGACAGAATCAAGGTAGACCCAACCAAAATAGAGGTAATCATTAATTTGCCTACACCTCATACACAAATCGAGGTACGTAGTTTCCTTGGCTGTGCAGGATATTATCATAGATTCATAGAATTTTTTTCAAGAATAGATGCACCTTTACATGATTTAACTGGTAATGTGGAATTTCAGTGGTCTGATAAGTGTGATGTTGCATTTGCAGAGCTTAAAAGGTTAGTTTCAACAACACCAGTGCTGAGAGGACCAAACTGGAAACTAACATTTCACATCTTTTCGGATGCATCGAATATCGCTATAGACGCTGTCCTTGGACAGGAAGAAGACAAGAAACCTTATGCTATTTATTTTATTATCAAAAATCTTACTCCTGCCGAATTGAATTACACAGTAACATAAAAACAATTTTTAGTCGTTATACATGCTATTAATAAATTTCACCACTATATAACAGGCTATCCAATAATTCTGTATACTGATCACTCTGCTATTAGATATTTAGCCAACAAACAAATCACTAATGGACGGGTTACTTGGTGGTTGTTGCTATTGCAGAAATTGAACATCACCATTAAGGATCGGTTGGGAAGAGAGAATCTTGTTGCATATTTCTTGTCTTGTGTACCCAAAACAGATAACTCTTTGACAGTTGAAGAAAAATTTCCAGATGAACACTTGTTCACTGTCACTATTAAGACGCCTTGGTACACTGATGTGGTGAATTATCTGGTAGTTGGGAGATTGCCAACACACCTGTCATCAAGAGAAAGTAAATTAATTGTTCAGCGCAGTGCACGGTTCACCTAGATTAGTGGATATCTTGATCCAAAGATGTGTCAGAGACGATGAAATTTACGATGTCTTGAAGGCGGGTCATGATGAGCCCTGTGGCGAACATTTTGCAGATCGCAGAACTGGGCATAAGGTTTTACAGATGGGCTATTATTGGCCCTCAATATTTAAAGATGAAAAGTAGTATGTCTAGGCTTATGATAGCTGTCAGAGGATGGGCTGACCAGGCCAAGCTGATGAAATGCCCCTACAACCACAAGTGGTGGAAGAACCTTTTGAGATATGAGCACTGGATTTCATTGGCCCCTTCAACCCAAAATCAAACCCAAAATCTTACATACTAGTTGCAACAGACTATATGACCAAATGGGTAAAAACAATGGCCTTGCCAAACGCAGCCGAGGAAGAAGTCATTAAGTTTCTCTTTGAACTATTTGTACGCTATGGATTACCCATGAAAGTAATTACTGATGGAGGGTCGCAATTTACAACACATAAAATCTCGGCCACTCTGCACAATTATCACATTAAACATAGGGTTACCTCCCCATACCACCCACAGACAAACAAACAAGTGGAAACTACCAATAAAGTCTTGGAGGCAATCTTGACAAAAACAGTTTCAACAAACCGTCAAAATTGGGCAACCAAGCTTCCAAATTCCTTATGGGCCTATCGCACAACATGGCGTAACATTACTGGCTACTCTCCTTATCACCTAGTCTTTGGAAAAGAGCCTATATTTCCAATTGAATTTGAGATCAAGACTCTAAGAATGTCCCAGGAAATTGGATTGGATCTTACAGAAGCACACACACAACGCTTACAACAACTCAATGAGTTAGATGAAGCATGATTTTTCACCCTTCAACACACAACTGTTATTTAGCAATAGAGAGCTAGCTGGAACGACAAGCATATCAAGAAGAAATCCTTCTAGAAAGGTGATTGGGCGCTTCTCTATGATTCCAGATTTCAGGATTTTCCTGGGAAATTGCAGACAAGGTGGCTGGGACCATATGAAATCAATGAAGTTCATGATAATGGCACTGTCACTTTAGTTACCATCGACGGGTCTGGTTCTCCTTTTCTGGTAAATGGACATCGGCTACGACTCTACCACCAACCGCTTTCAAAAGAATCCTTTTTCCAAGAAGTAAGTAATGATCCTACTGTTTAGATTTTAGCTGGCTGGGAAGGTAACCCAACAACTTCAACTCCATGAAATTGTTTTTTTTCCAGCACTATACATATTGTATATAGTTTTCTTTAAAGATTTGATTGAGTTTTTAGGTTTTTACTTTCTAGGAAAGTCACTATAAAGAGATTTGGAGAACAACTAGAAAACATGACTGTAATGAAATATAATTAGCACTCTTTTTTGTTCCTCATTCAAAAATTCAAATTGCTCTTGTCTCACTTTGAAAAATCCATCGAATATAAACCTTGTTTTATACAAGAGATGAATATGTCATGTTCCGCAGCAAAAAGTCGGGCGACTACACAAAAAGAATGCGCAGCTGTAGTAAATAGAAAATGAATGCATGACACTGCAAACCATCCAATACTGAGATCATTGAATAAACCTACCTGTAAAAATTAAATGAATGACTAATCAATTCTAGATTTGCTAAAAATTTCTGCAGGAGGTATGCAATTACTTAATTAAATGCTTAAATTTGAACATCATCGTTGCCGTTCATTCGAACATAACAACTGTCGTTCCCTTTGTTGCGATTGTTGTTCCCTTTGTGGGTAGTGTCGTTTATTTGAATGTAACAAATTTCGTTCCCTTTGTTGCGATTGTTGTTCCCTTTGTAGGTAGTGTAATTCATTTGAACGTAACAACTGCCATTCCCTTTGTTGCGATTGTTGTTCCCTTTGCAGGTAGTGGCATTCATTTGAACGTAACAACTGCTATTCCATTTGTTGTGATTGTTGTTCCCTTTGTGGGTATTGTCGTTCATTCAAATGTAACAACTGTTGTTCCCTTTGTCGCGATTGCCGTTCCTTTTTTTTGGGTAGTGCTGTTCATTCAAAAGGAACAACTATTGTTCCTTTTTGCGGTTGTTCATGTTGTTGTTAATTTCCTTTGAAAGTAACGATTTCTGTTTCCACCAACAACATGTGCTTCTGATACGTTTAGCCACTCCTTTGGGTATGAACTTCACTAACTAATTTTCAACAACATCACTTTTAATCATCATGGTAATGATTTGTCATTTTATTTTTGAGGAATATCTAGCATACCTTATCGAAATGTTTATGGATTGATTTTTTCGAATTATCCTAATACTGTTCATAATCCTTAACCACCGTAATTCGTTTCTTTTCCCTATATATACATATACTTGAATGATACATTGCCTTCACATCATAATAAGGATTCTAAGGCACATTTTTACTTGGCATTCTTACACTTCTTATGCCATGCCACACTCTTAAGGAGTAGATGAGCCTCCCTTAATAAAGCCTAAAAAAAAAAATAAAAGAAAAAGAAAAAGAAAAAAGAAAAAAGAAAATAAAAAAAAATAAAAAAAAAGAAAATAACCTTCTCCCAAAAAGGATAGGGGGTCTCATCATGAGCCAACCTGCCACGATCATCAGAGATTAACATAAGTGACATTCCCACTATGGCTACCACACCAGGGAAATGGCCTTTGGCATTTAGGGTCAAAGGACAAGAGGTCTCATCACGAGATGTCTTGTTCACTATGTTACGATCTAGTGAGTGGCATTGTTGTTATCTGGCTACCAAACCAGGATAGTGGCCATTTTGGGAAAATACTATTCAAACTATTTATTGAGGATACTGACTCATCTATGGGTTAAAAGGAAACCCTGTTGAGGCTATGGACGCCTGTTGGCAGCATTGGCTCTGCCCGTGGTATTGAAGTTTATCTTAATATGCTAAGTTTTTATTGTGTTCATAGACTTCCTTTCTTAAAAAAGAGGCTAACATTTTGACTATATTCAACACAAGGGAAAGTAACAAAGTTATGATATGTGGCATATTTATAAAATGTGAACAAATTAGGACTACTCAGAATATTCTTCCTTAACATATTTGAACATTGGTATTTGAACTTGTACTTTCCACAAAAAGGTGTGATTATCGTTCATGATTACCATTAAAATGATTTGAAAGTTATTAACGCTTGTTTTGCAAGCGACGACAGCGTAATAATTATCCCTCACTTGACTGATTGTCATCATTAAGTTCACACATACCGACGGTCGAAGTCGACCTTTTCATTTATCAGGGGGCGGATATTCCGCACGATTATCAATACACCATAATGATTACAGATAATGGGAAAATTTGTATTTCTATATACCATTGTTGTTCTGTAATTTTTACCATTTCTAGTAATTTTTTCTCACAAGCCAGTCTAGCTAAGTTTGCAGTTGGGAATGATAGTTGTGCTGACTTGTTTACAAAAGACATGGGTGGCCGAAGCATTCACTGCGAGCCTACATTGTTGTAAGTAACCGACCAAGTAAGGAAAATTATACACCGTCTGGGATGGACACAAAACTTTAATAGACTGCAGGGATTTGATATAAATGTCGCGCTAACATTCTTCCAAAAATTACATGAGGGAGTCTCAGTAATTTGAGGCATACAAGTACCAATTACCGATGCCATTATAGTTGCGGTAACATGCCTCCCAAATGAAGGAAAACAATGGACCGGGAAATACACAACACTCAAGGAAGTTGTGGAGTCCTTCATAGAACCAGGGGAAGAATTCGACAAAAAAGGGAAAGGCCTCAACCCCTATGCTCCTAGCGAACAATGGAAGGAGCTAGCAGGCGTGATACAAAGATATATCACATGTGAAGGGTGATACGACGTGGTGAGACCTCACCACCTCAAGCTATCGACAGTATTAAAACAACGGTTAGTGATAAATTTACCATTCGTTTTGAATACCATGCTGCATGAAGTCACCGAAAGAACCCAAAAAGCCAAAGACCCTGCTAATGTAATTAGTCATCACGGGTTAGTAAAATTGATAGTAAACAGGGCCTTAAACCATACACAAATAACTTGGGGAGACTTAATTGAGCTCGATAGGCCCCTGAAAATTTAGCAACCTGAAGTCCACCATGAAATTCCCCCACAGGGAATTGAGGCAGTCCAGACATAAGGAGATAATGCCCAAATTGAAATTCCAGTACCCCAACCTGAAATGGAAACATACCTTATTCAATTGGCAGAAACTCAGAGCATGTAGACATGAACATCAAATAAGAAGAGATAGAGAACAATTTATGTTCCTAAAACCTCCACTATAAGCAGAAGAAAGGGTAAAGAGACATCACAACCTGAAAGCACTCAGGAAACTGTACAAACAAAACAACCATCACATGAAAGCCTTGCAAAACAGTGGGATGATTTCTTTGGAATTTATGAAGAAGATATGGCCCAAGTATTGGGAAATTTAGGGATATCACTTAATGAAGATACAGACATGTTAGGAGAACCCCAAGCCCCAAATTCTTCTCATTCAAACCCTGTCTTTGATCTTCCTGATATGGAGATGCCATCTCCCGAGGGAGTAGAACAAACATAACCTCAGTTCGATGAGAACAATCCTTTAGAGCAACCAGAGCACCCAGAAGACACAGGGAATGAATTAACAGTTGATCAAGGTGGGGAAGACCTTGAAATTTCCCATAGACAGAAAGAAACAACAGGAAAATACAATAACATAATCAGAAAATTAGAACATGAAAACAAGACATCGAGGAAAAGTGTTAAGAAAATAAAAGTGTTAAAACAAAAAGTTGGTAGATTGAAAGAAACAATTAGACAACTTAAGAAACAACTGGAACAAGCTGACAAAGCCCATGAGAAGAAGAAATCTAAGAGTGATAGAATATAGGGAAGAAATCCACTTCCCAGACGGACAATTCACACCAATTATGTTGGAACACAAGCATAATTTCATGCTCATTTGGAAACAGTTGAAATAGAAACTCAGACAGAGGCTCAAACAACAATAGAAACAACTTTTTAGACCGAAGAAGTATTTCATTCTCCTGAACAAGATTCCATTATTATAAGGTTGGAATCAGAACTAGAACAATCCCAGCAACAACAAACCCTAATTCAATGCATAAGTGAAATGGTGACAGTGAAAGAACATCAAAAAGTTGTCAGACAACTCTGAGCCATATCAACAACTGAGAATAAGACCTTTGCTGAGCTCAACAGATATAAAGAAAAGGTGAAGAAGGTACAGGGCCAACTTGATGGAGATTTGGAGCAAATCAAAGAAATTTTCTCTGTTTATTCTGATAAATTAGCTTGTAGGGCCCCTGCTACTAATTATTCCCTATTTGTATTAGAACGTTATTTGTTATTAAAAGTAAAATCTATTAGGGCAGGAACACCTTCTGAGTTCACCAATGTGTCCAGTTTTGTTTCATGTTTTAAAGAACAAGAGGATGGAGTACAATACTTTTTGTGTGAACTATATCTTCACAACTTCATCCTAGAAGAAAACAGAGAAGAGAACCCCAATCCATTCACTGGGGATATCCAGTTTCATGCCTTCTTGTATTTTGCCAAAAATAAAATTAGGTGGGCTAAAGCACATACAGTCTTCATGAGAAGGGAGAATGGACTAGACCTATGGATTAGAGGGGAACCTCCTAAACCCTTTGATACCATTATGCAACATAGGGCATTCATGAAGAGGGAGAAGGTTGTGGAATATTTGGCTTGTTGGATCATGTTGTCATTGATGCCAATGGTTTGATTATTTGGGAGATTGTTGGATCATATGTCATTGATGTAAATGGTTTAGTTTGATTGATGTCATTGATTGATGTCAAGTAATTGATTGATTGATGATTGATGAACAATGAATATGCATTGATGAGAATGATAGATATCCAAGTGGAAACCAATTGATATTATGCCCTTGATGATAATGATAGATGTCCAATTGGAAACCAATTGATAAAGATGGATCATTGATATGATGCCCTTGATGAGAATGATAGATGTCCAATTGGAAACCAATTGATAAAGATGGATCATTGATATGATGCCCTTGATGAGAATGATAGATTTCCAAGTGAAAACAAATTGATAAAGATGGATCATTGATATGATGCATTGATGAAGATGGATCAATGAGTTGTCATTGATACATGATGCATAGTTGATATATATAATGCAGTGGTGAATTGATGCAAAGACAAATCATTATTGTCTTATCATGGTTGATAAGGTGCACAAATGGATGAACTCCAAAGTGGTCCCCTTATGGTGAAATCCCTCACGGGAAGACACTTTACAGATTGAGTTATCCTAGAAGAACAGTTGGAGGACCCATGCTTGCATGTGGATTAATGAGATGAAGATCAATGAAGCTGTTGGTGAAAACTATCCTAGATGGATAGTGCTTGACATGCCATTTCTGATGGTATGTGGAATGTTACATAACTCCTCACAGTTTGAGAGTTATGGCTCTACGAAGTTGAAGGACCCCTATATGATGGCTTGAAGCCCCAAAAGGTCAAAGAAGTCATAGTGCTTGAAAATAATAAATCATTATTTAAATGATAAAGTAAAGTGAAAAAATCAAGAAAGATTATTTAAATGATAAAATGAAGTGACAAAATCAAGAAGGAATATTTAAATGATGAAGTATTGGAGAACTTTCTATTCATAGGAAGTGGTTAACCCTAAAATAAGGAAAATAACTTAAGTGACCTAGAAATGGGTTAAGTGACCTAGAAGATGAAAGTATAAATAAGAAGCTAGGATCTCTTGTAAAATGAACATTAGGTGAGAATCCTTTTTGTGGATCAATGGAGAGCTTCTTGTGAATATCTTTTGGAGTATTGATGGGGATCTGCTTGTAATAGCATCTTACTGATGTGGATCTCTTGACCATGATTGAAGATCTATTATGAGGAAGAGAGCGAGAGGAGGATCTCATGGATGCATCAAAGTTTCGACAATGTCGGAGATCTTGACGGCAAAAGTCTCGGATTCATAGAAAACCCTATTTTTCTGATGTCCACGCGGGCTGTCTGTGTATAGGGTGCATGTACCCATGGGCTGGCTGTGTATAGGGTGAGTGTACACGTGGGCTGACTGTGTATAGGGAGCGTGGAGTGGATAAAATCATGGAGATTTTTGTTTGAGTTGGTGCCAAGCTCTTGGATGATGAGGCAGGTTCCATATCTGCATTCTATGGCTTCAGATCTATCACTGAGACATTGGTATGGTTACATTATTGTCTTGATGGATACTATTGTTTGATATGTTATGAATGCTTAGGGCATTCTTGGTATGGCTTTTATGATGTGGTTCACTTTGGTTGATTTGGTTGATGGAGTGAACAACACTCTTGCGATTCGGTAGTGACATGATTTCTATGGGTATACTAGTTATTTATACATGATTGAGATAACATTCATATTGATTTGTTGTGGAGCATGAGCAAGCTATTTGAGAGATTGGATGTGTTTTGACTAGCTGTGGGTTAGTTTGGATAGTGGAAGACAAAAGAGAAAGTGATTGTAGGTTGCAGAGGATATGAGCATGTGAAGAAAAGAAAAACCCCAGTTTCTAAGAAGCATACACTTGTTACATTATACACTGGCCACGTTCACACGCGGGCTGTAGTGAGCTAGGGCACGTGCACACGCGGGCTGCACTACTGACATGTAGCGTACCTATTGACAGATTGATATCTGTTGAGGATTGTTGCCTCATCTCAGTTGATGCTGAGGGTGTAAGCTGAGTCTTTCATTATAGAGCAGGTGCTCTTACATAGTTGTACTCTATTCAGTTGTTGCTGATAAACCCCAAGGATTGTAGTCCGTAATAAAAATAAAATTGTACATACATCTTGTGTTCTTTGTGTTCATTGTGGTGATGACTTGTTGATGATATATTGCTGATATATGCTGCTGATATGTGCTCACATCTAACTGGTTATAAATGACAGCAATGGGTAATGAATAAATGTTGAATGCTAATTGATGAATTTTTGTGCAAGAGGGAAGTTTTGGGAAAAAGATCCCCACACTCATTCACCCCCCCTCTAAGTGTGGTAGGTGTGTCCAACATGGCTCCCATCCATAAACATGTTGTACATTCAGGTCTATAGTATTTTGGAGAGATTAAAGAAGAAGCCTTTTCTGCTGCCAAATTAAGATGGAATTTCTCTTCAAATGAAGTCAAGAACAACATAAATTTTCAAGCAGTTGCTCTTAGGTTAGAGAGGTGTGCCAAAATGATCATGGAAGAAGGGTCTTCCTAGATTGGATGCATGTAAAGTCCTCCCATTATTTGGTATCCTCCAGAGGGTTATCAAAGTGTTTATCAATTTCGTAAGAAAAGGGAAGATGTTTCTTTTGAAGAGATTAAAGGTAAGCATGGGTTCCGAAGGCCTAGAGAAGAGACCTTTCCACCCTTCAGTATCACTGTTTTACATATAAACTGTCTTGTTGTATGAGAACATGCAAAAAGGTAAGTTGGGGGGTATGTTGGGTTGAGAAAAATGTATAAATATTGTCCTTGTTAGTCTGATTTGTGATATATTCTTTGTTGACTTTTCTATTAATTTGAAGTAATTAGGAAAGAAAATGGTTAAAAAGTCTTTACGAAATATTATTAAATGATATTAGATATTTTTTGAACTTTTGTTTGAATTGTTTTGATTTTATGCAGAAATGGACAATTGTTGTTAACTAAAGATAATTAAGAAGATCATGAAGATGCACAGGCCATTGAAGATCAAAGAAATCAGGCTCAAAATGGTTCAAAGGAAGATTGACTCTTTATCTTGGAATCTTCATAAATAGTAAAAGCAATCCTGAGGATCTCTCGATCCTCAAGATAGCTTAATTTTCTTATCTCATTGTAATATATAAAGGATAGTGAACGATAGAGAGATACCTAGGAATTTAACCAAGCATTCAGATCTCTTAATTGTTGACATTTTGTACAACAATCCATTGTAAATGATTTATCAGTTATGGAATTAATGAAAGCTTCAAGTGTTTTGATCATTTCTGCGTACTAAGTTTTTCATAGCAGTATATTTTGAAGACAGTGGACCCAGTCGACATGAGCTACTGTCTCATCTGTAATCTTATCAATTCTGTTATAGTTATGTAATTTGAATTTCCTTTCAATAGTTAAGATAAACTCGTTAATGTGTTGATTCTTTTATGAATTGGTTATGCTGTCCCATTTGTAGAGAATAGATGTTCCATCTGGAGATTATCAATTGTTGTTCCATTTCAATTTGCTGTTAATTTATCGCTTGTGGATTCCTTTCATTCAAATTCTCATTTGTTGTTCCTTTCGTTAAATTCACATTTTTTGTTCCTTTCATTTAATTCTCATTTGTTGTTCCTTCTTAAATATTCAATAGATCGTTGTTCATTTCCAGTAGATTAATTAATCATTGAGAGATTGATTCATTAAGTGTTTTCGCGGATTAAATTACTCTTTCTTAGATAAATGAATTCAATAAATTGATTGATGCTTTTATTCATGGTGTGTTATTGTTCAGATTACAATTCTGTTGAGTGAGTTATTAGTTTTAGAGTTTTTATGAATGCGTGAAGAACTTGATTATTGCAGTAATTTAGATAGACTAAGATTTGTTGTAACTAAATTACCTACATGATTTGAACCTCTACGACTATCTACATAGAATTTGCTGACATTCTTGAAAGAGAAGACGAATCTTCAGTCGATAAAATTAATGCCAGACTAAAGTTGTTTTTAGAACATCTTTAGAGCCCAACAGAAGGCACCGCTCTCGTATGGTGGGAGAGAAAGCTTCAGGACAAAAGTAAGTGTGGTAATATTCTTTCCTCATGGTCGAAATTTAAATCAACGATAAGGAAACAATTTTATCCATTACGGTATTTACATAAAGCAATGATTGAATGGCAAACTTTAAGACAAAGTAAAGGTCAAGCTGTACATAGTTTCACAAAAGAATTTAGGAAGAAATCTCTTGCAATAAACATTCCTTTGGATTCTTATGAAACTTTAATGAAGTATATTGGTGCACTTCATAGTTATATTCACCATGCTTTGCTCTTGTTTAACCCCACTAATCTTGACGAAGTTTGTGTGCAAGCCACTCACCTTGAGAACAAGGGGAAGCATGTTCAAGAAGATCCCATGAATAAACCTTCCAATCTCTCGCATAAACCTTTCAAGAAGTTTAAAAGGAAGGACAAAAATACTGCCACAGTGACGAGAGAAGGAGGAAAGCCATCTTGCACTCATTGCAAGAAAAGAGGTCACAATGATGAACACTGTTGGAAACTACATCCAGAGAAGAAACCGAAACAGTTTGATGGAAAGGGGAAGACAAAAACCGTTGCTACAGTGCACAAAGATCTTGGTTCTGATTCAAGAGATGAAGGAAATATCACAATGGTTGGAGTACAAGGTAAATATTCCCTTCACGCTAGTTCAAGTTCCAATAATGCATCTCATGATGATGAACGAAAGAGGAATGAATTATTTCACATAAGAGTTGTTTCTAAACACACTAAAATAGATACATTATTTTATTCGGGTTCCCAAGTAAACTTAATATTTGAAGCACTTGTCAAGAAGATGGATCTTGAAACGAAACCACATCCGAAGCCTTATCCTCTTGGTTGGGTATGTGATAAAGCAAAACTTAATGTCACCAAACAATGTAGGGTCAGATTTTCTATTGCTTCAAAGTTGATTGATGAAGTGGATTTGGATGTTGTACGACTTGATATATGTGGCATAGTGTTGGGAAGTCATTATATTTGTGATATAAAATCAGTCTTCTTTCGTCATGAGAACAAATACCACCTTACTAAGGGGAGAGTGGAATATATTGTTAGAGCTCACATCATGAGGGTAAATACAACACTTGTTAGTGCAGGGAAAATGAAAAGACTCATAAACACTAATAAGAGATATGTACTCATTGTCGTAAGAGAGAAAGATGTCGAGACATCCAACGCTTTCCAAGGATGTGATCCTTCTCATAAAAAGGAATTAATTAATATTGTTTCTAAGTATGATGATATTTTTCAGGAACCAGATGGATTACCTCCTAAGAGGGAAATCCAACATGAGATACATCTTCAACAGTATTCTCCTCTTCCTAATGTGGGCATGTATAGGATGTCAGTTGTGGAGATGACAAAGATGAAGAAGTAGGTACAAGGCTTATTGGATCAAGGGGTCATCAGACTCATTTCATCTCTTTGTGGTTCTCCGATCATGATGGTGCCAATGAAACATGGCACATGGTGAATGCGTGTCGATTATCGAGCCTTAAATAAAATCACGGTGAAAAATTGATACCCTCTTCCTTGTATAGATGATTTACTTGATCAATTGAAGAATGATGTTTATTTCACTAAGTTGGATTTGCACAGTGGAGACCATCAAATCAGGGTCGCAGAACAAGATGCATGGAAAACTGCCTTTGAAACCAAACATGGATTGTTTGAGTGGTTAGTTATTCCGTTTGGGATTTGTAATGCTTCGACAAATTTCATGTGTGTGATGAATGATGTATTCAGGCCTTTCCTAGATGACTTTGTGATTGTGTATTTAGACGACATTCTTATTTTTAGCGGGACCTGGGATGAACATGTGAGGCATGTAAAGAAAGTATTAGATACTTTACAAAGGGAAAATCTATATGTAAAATTATCTAAGTGTGAGTTTGGCAAGACTGCACTTGAGTACTTAGGTCATATTGTAGGAGGAGGACAATGAAAAATTGATCCTTCAAAAATTGATGTAATTGTAAATTGGCTTGAGTCAAAAAGTGTAACCGAGGTTCGAAGTTTCTTAGGTGCAGTCCAATATTGGAGGAGGTTCATTTCAAACTTCTCATTTATAGCAACTCCTTTTCATTCCTTAACCAGTGTGAAGAATACTTTTCAATGGGAAGGAAAGAAACAAAAATCTTTTGACACTTTGAAGGAGAAGATCAGTACCACACCAGTATTAGCACTGCCGAATATTCAACAACGTTTTGAGATCGAGACAAATGCTAGAGGATACGCCATGGGTGCAGTATTGATGGAATATCGTAAGCCTATCTGTTACCACTCTGAAACTTTTAACCAAGTTGTTGTTAACTATCCTACATATGATAAAGAGTTGTATGCATTAGTTCAAAGCATAAAGAAATGGAAGCACTACTTTTTAGGGAAGGAAACAATCATACACACAGATCACCAGCCCTTACAGTATATTCAAGCACAAACCAAAATGCAACAATCTCGACACTACAAATGGATGGGTTTTCTACAACAATTTCATTTGGTAATCAAGTAAAAAAAGGGTACAAGTAACAAGGTAGCCGATATGCTTTCTAGACCTCCTATTGCTGCTTCTATTATTTTAAAGAATACTTCTTTATATCATGATATCTATGTAGAACAATATGCCATCGATGAGGATTTTAAAGAAGTATATGAGAAGCTAACCCATGGTGCACAGGTAGAGAACTATTGTCTGCAGGGAAAACTACTCTACCATCTTGGAAGACTATGTATTCCTACAAGTGAACAAGTCTATGTAATATGAGAAGCTCACACTTCTCTTGTGTTTGGGGATTTTGGGGTTGGAAAAACTATGGCTCATTTGCATAGGTTTTGTTACTAGCCTCAAATGAAAGCAATTGTAACTAAATATGTAAAGGGGTGTGTGATGTGTTCTACTTGTAAGCCCACTAATAGAAAACTAGGGCTATACTCACCACTTCCTATTCCATCCCATCCATGGGAAAGTATCTCCAGGGATTTTGTAGGGGGTTTACCAATGACCAAAGGGGGTCATGAATTTTTGTATGTTGTAGTGGATAGGTTCAACAATATGTGTATCTTGATGCCATGTAAAAAGCATATCACTACTTAGCAGAATGCTAATCTCTTCTTTCAACATGTTTGGGTTCACTTTGGGTTACCCACATCCATTGTCTCAGATCGAGATACTTGATTCCTTGGGGAATTTTGGACTAGCTTGTGGAGAATGATGGACACCAAATTGAAGAGGATCACTGCTTTCCATCCATAGACCGACGGACAAACATTTAAGGTGGTAAAAAAAACAATGGTACTTTTTCTTCGAGGCTACTGCATAAAGCATCCCAAGTTATGGGATGGACAAATACCCTATGTACAACATGCTTATAACCGAGGTTTACATTCATTCACTAAGAGTTCAACTTTTTAGACATGTTTTGGGTACCTACCCAAGGTTCCTTTGGACTTGATGTATGGGAGAGATGTCGATGTGAATGAAGAATGAACAGAGGACAAATCCTGCAAGTTCATCCAGAGGATTCAACAGGTGCACCAGGCAGTAATGGAACAATTGGAGAAGAGTGAAGCACAGTATAAAGCTCGGCATGACAAGAACAAGGTTGATCATTAGTTACACATTGGAGACTGGGTATGGCTTCACATCAACAAGGAAAGATTGAAGGGTGAAGGCAAGAAACTCAAGCCCATTCGTTATGGACCCTTTACTATCTTGGAGAAAAGTGGCATCAATGCTTTTCGTCTGGATCTTCCACCTTATATGAAAATTTACTCAGTTGTGAACGTCAAGAACTTGAAACTTTTTGAGCCTCCCATGATCATGGATCAGGATGAGGAAGTTTCAATACCTTCAGTTGATGAGTTTGCGTTGATGAGTTTTCACCTGAGTACTTGTATGAGTTACAGGGAGATATCATTCTGGACAAAAGGACGAGGACTTCACGCAGGGGTGATGTTGATTATCTTTGAGTAGGCTTAAAGGGCACACATCCAAGCAAGGAAAAGTGGATTGAGAAGGACAAAGTGAGGGGAGTCTTCCCTCACTTACCTGTTGATTGATGAAATATTTTGGTGGTCCAAAAAGATCTTAGTGGGAAGGTGTGATCGAAAAAGGATCCAGAGAAGGCTAAGAACAACTCAGAATTTGCAGAGGCAACTCAGGACGCTCAAAATGGCCCCAACAGACAGAGAAAGGGAAAATATTCAAATTTTCCAAAACTCAGTGAGAAGGACATTATTGCGAAGAGTGTGTCACAAGATTTCCAACGATGCAAACATATTGTCAAACAAAGTTACGGATGGAAAGATATTCACGGTCAAAGTTTGGTCAACCTAGCCTAGTCAACAGAGGATGAGTCGGCATCCGTACTGCTGATGTTAGCATCCGTACAGATGAATTCAACATCCATACAACACATGTGATAGAAGAAAAAGGTGATACGTGTCATGCTGACGTCAGCACCAGAGGCTGCCACATGTCACCCAGTTTTGGCACTTTCGAGCCGATCCATGGACCAATAGGATCATTCCACGTGGCAGTTCGTACGGTCCGTACGATGACGTGGTGTGATGACATGGAAAAGGATGATGTGGCCCAGTGAGAGGCTGCCACGTGGCAGGCAAAAAAATCACAATGACAACCCGTGAGCAAATTTTGAAAAAAAATTAAAATTTTGGCGGGTCCACCAAATTTGGTGGACCACGTCAAACTTGGCCATGTTTAAACCATTGGAGATATGGATAGCGCCATCGCAAAACTTAGCGGAACAACTTTGTATTATATATATATATATTACAACAAATTAAAACCAAAAGGGGGAGGCCTGCGGATTTGACCCCGGGACCTCCTCCCCACTATACGCCTTTACATTCACTCCCAAACCAACAGGCCAACGACCTTCTTTGTTATCAACACCCATGGATAATACTTAAATGCTGAGTCCACCCAACCCTCGAGAGGAGGCACGCGTACGGTACAACCTTGGGAACACATTTCTATGCAGTCCGGTCATTAATTGCAGTTTGCAGAGGGGCACACAAACCGAGACAAATTTCTTCTTGTGCCTGGGAGTGCCAGAGTTGGATTGAGGCATGGAGACAACCATTTTTGGGTAATTTGATGACTCGAATTCAGTGGCGTTGTCTGTTTTCTGATTTGAGCATTATTTTTGCAGCTTGATTTCAAAATGAGGTATACTTATGTATTTTGCCAAATTATTTTGTTGAGTTAATGAAAGAGCCTACCCATTTGAGAGCACGACCCGGAGACGTAGTCCACCAGGGACGAACTCCGTTATCAAGTTCTTTGTGTTCATATTTTATGCTTATGTCTCTTCATTATTGATTTTTTCCTTCTTTAATGGTGCACTTTAATTTATGCTCATTTAATGCAATTC
The DNA here is from genome assembly GCA_009831015.1 of Picea engelmannii. Taxonomy (NCBI): domain Eukaryota; kingdom Viridiplantae; phylum Streptophyta; class Pinopsida; order Pinales; family Pinaceae; genus Picea; species Picea engelmannii. The sequence continues at coordinate 72,404 of ML800354.1, read as the reverse complement.
TTTATAAGTCACTCAATGAAAAGATCCCAGATCAGTGTCGGTAAAGATATTGTAATGTATTTCGGTCATCAGTTTCTCTTATGACCTCATAAATTAGGGGGCATATGTTATATCCCTTAAATGCCCTACTTATGCATACACGACATTAGCCTTTCTACTTGCACAATTTACCAAATCACTGCTGAGGAACTCTATTAAAAAAACCATTTTTTGGAGCATGTAAGTGCCTTGCTGCACTACTGCCCGCATACATATGTTTTCTTCATGCTAGAAAACCCATGTACATACACTAGCTGCATACTAAACAACCTGTGTTTACCTTCAAAAGTTTCAAAATATAAAAATTTGCAAGGAATTTGGCAGAGTTTATGGGCTATCGAGGGTTTCCCAACCATTTCACCTGCTATAGCCCGTCCCCAAACCGAATAACTATCCTTTTGTCATATAAAATGAGGTATTGGGGTCTCATTCCAACATCAAGCATTAGAACGATGAAACTCTTCCCAAATTCCCTTTTCTTCCATGCCCAAGTATTTGCAGCCTTTTTTGAGTTCGTGCCTTAGTATTCCCTCTCTAGCATTTTTCTCTCATACAATCCCTTCCCTTCCCTTGGAGTGATCAACAGATTGTGAGAGAAGGAATTTGGAAGGTGTACTTGGAGCAATGTTAAGAGGAGCTCGGACCAGGTTCGTGGAACGTCGGCCTGCAAAGGTTGTAATTTCCAATCTTTGAATATTGAATAAAATAATCTTTTTCCCTGTCCCAAATGATATCTTTATGTCTTTCATTTGATTTATGCATAACGATTTATATCTAACCCTAATTGATGAGTAGGAATCGAATATTTGTAGCATTGTTTGCCTAAGTGTTGATGCAGGTCATCTTTGGGAGGAGACCAACATCCAAGGAAGAAACAAAGCTCGAGGAGGTCAACATCGAACGTTTGGACCAAAGGTACTGCTTCTGACTTACTCTTCTATCATTTTCTGTTCATTTGTGTGGAAAGTTTGGGGTAGTGTAGGAATTGGATTGTCTTTTAAGGGAGTTCATAGCTCTGTCTATACTTAGAACCCTGATATAGTTATAGGGGGATTTCCCACTAGCAATAATTAAAGCTCCTTCTGGCAATTCCAGCCATGAAAATTAGGCAATTATATATTCAATAAATGTATGTGTGAGAGGTCGGTTTAAGATTTCACTGTCGGAGGAGAAGCCATGCTCAACCAACTCAGAAGAAAAAGTATATCGATATCTCATTGCTTCTTCTTCAACCGAATATGATTTTTCCCCTGTTGTGGATGAAACCTTCTCATGGTTACATGCCCAACTTGATCTAGTCGAGGGTTATGTTCTTTTAGGTTTCTAAAGAAGAAGGATCTTATATACATTTAAAATTATCGTGGATTAATAATAAACATAATTATGAAAGAAAAGCTCAATATCATGAACTAATTTAGACTCATTGTTTACTTTAATTACAAAGACAACAATAGATAGAAATGCAAGTATTTAATAATTCAATTATAATTCATTTACAACAATATAATTCCAATGCCAGAGTAAAAATAATTATGAAAGGAAAGCTCTATATCAGTGAAGTAATTTATACTCATTGTTTAGTTTAATTAAAAACACAACAAGATATAGAGTTACAAGTATTTAATAATTCAATTAGAATTGATTTACAACAATATACTTCATATACAAAGATCCATATGATTAATTCATAATTCAATATTATAACACTTATTCATATCATTTCATATGCAACAAATGTTGAAGATAATGTTTGAACTTCATAAAATTTATCCATGTCATTTGTTGGTAGATAGTTACAACATTGTTAGAGGTCTTTGAATGTTCTTTAGGTCAATAATAAGGTTGTTGCAGTGGTTTACCTGGTTCCAATAAAAGAGTTGTGCATTGACCTAGAGACATAGGTGGCTAGAGCAAATACGACATTTGAGCAGACTGCTACTGATATGCTTACGGACTGCTGCAACCATTGCAATGCACTCCGGATTTATAACATTCATTTATAAATATTCTGACGCAAATATATTGATTTAGAGTGTGCCGCCTACTACCACAACCACTGCATCATGACACATCTATTAAGTACATACACTTATTATTTGGAGGCAGTATAAACAACTTTGTTGCCCTTGTTTATAACTAAATTTTAGTTGTACTAATAGGGTATGGTCCACCTTATTTCTAAATTTAAGAGTACACAAACTCCCAAGGGTTTGCTCTAAAATTTTCAAATAATTATTTAATTTTTGATGTAGACATTAGGAAACTTGCCAAAAACACTAGGTTTCAAGTTTCAAGTTCCATTCTCACCACATGTTGTAGGGTTTTGTTATAATGTGATCATCTACAATTTATTAATTTATGAAAATAATGAATAAGCACTACCTCTATGCAAATTTGCATACACAATAAGAAATGCAACCGACTCAAATGTAGCTCAACATCAAATAGTGCATGCTCTCATCTATTTCCATCCCCAAACCCAAAATGAATCCAATAACATGGAAAAGAGACCCTTACATCCTACCATACACAAGTAAATCCAATATACCAAAAATGTATGACATGTTGAATTTTCTTGCTTTTTTTGGGAAGGGAAACTCACATGCCTTTGCTTCATCCAAGTAATGTATCATTGCATGGTGTACAACTATTATTATTTTGAAAGCATGAATGGATAAATAAAACCCATTGAAAAAAAGGGACAAAAAACTCATTTAGGTAGAGGGAATAACAACTTACCTACAAGGAAATTCTAGAGGAGGGTCGATGCCCCTATAAAGGTCGGAAAAGGTCGGCTTTATTGCTATGGAGAATGTGGGGGCAAAACAATGGTTCAAGTAAATTTATGATGAATGGTCTATGATTCATGGGATTTATAGATATCTAGAGGCAATGTTAGACTACAACTTTGAAAGGACGAAGACAAAAAACGACAAGACTGATAGACAAAAAAAATTTTCATGATAATAAATATTTCACAATCACAAAATAGCACAAAACTTTATAATTAATGTGAAATGTAACATAAACATTCAAATAAAGTAATATAACTAATAATATAAAGTGTAAATGATTATCCTTTAAGCACTTTATTTTTTACATAATAACACCTTTTTTTTCCAATGGAAATTAACCCGCTGGGAACCCACCCCGATACTTCCCCACATAGTGGATGATATGGGAGTGGAAAGCAGCAGCCCGAGGGACTCGTAGCCAGGCTTGAACTCGTGACCTCTCCCCAACCTGGGAGAGTGTGCGCACGTTCTCGCCAATCGAGCTATCCCTCGTGACTATTACATAATAACACCTATAAAATTTAAGTTATCAATGTTTAGTACGCTTTAAAAAGAACTATGTGACACAAAGATGGTTTAACACCTATAAAATTTAAGTTATTGGTGTTTAGTACACTTTATAAAGAACTTTGTGACATAAAGATGGTTAATTTACAAGTAGAAGAATGCAATCTCAACATAGAAGAAGTGCAAAGTTTAATGGTAATAACGGTGTAAAGCAATTTGGTATAATAAATAAGTGTCTAGACTTACATGTAGTTAATTTAAGTTGGATGTGAATTGTTGATGTAGTCATTTATGGATTAAACACTTTAAATTGATATTAAAAGCAACATATTTAATATTATGGTATTTTTTTTTAAATATATATTTTGGGGAAATCCGTCGGGTACATCTCCTCATTTTAAGGATGGTACCTAGGGTAAATTGGGTTTACAAAAACTTGAGGCTTTGTCAACACACAACTCAAGGCCATTACAACAATATACTCATTAAGAGTTCAATATGGTAGTTGTGGGAATTTAACCTAGGTGAGGAGAATAACACTCCTCTCAACCACCCAAGCTAAACCCAATTGGTATGGTCAATTAACTTGCTACATTGCAAAACTATTTAAAACTTCAAATATGCTTGAGTTAGCGAGCACACAAATTATTCCCATTCAAACTCAGAAACCTCAAGAATTGGGTTAGTAATCAAGACAAAGAATGCCAAAGTTAATGCTACAATTTGGAATAATACTCGTGGATAGTTGATGAGTGAACATTGTGTGTGTTTTTTTTAATGATTAAACATTGTATATATATTTTAAAAGAAATTCTATTATTCTCATGAGTTATTTCAATGTTAGTTTACAATCTTTTGCACATCTAATAGGGTCTCAATCTATATTTTCACCTTTATAACCAAGAGATTAGATTGAAGTTTTATTTTTTCTTTTTTCACAAAAATGATTACTTTTGTAATGAAAGGAGGCTATGGCTAAACCATCCAACATATTAATAATAATAAAAATTAAACTATCTACAAAACTTCAATGTTTTTTATGATTTCAATAAAAGAAGCTTCTACTTTGCACTATCTTTGAAGTTCTAACCCTAGAACTAACTATGTGACTTGTATATAGTCTTAGATATTGTCCTAACAAAAATACTCTCTCGCAAAACATAAAAACAAATTCAAATATTTTTTGGTCCATATCCACTAGGGTTATTTTGCTTGTTGCATGCCATTGAGGAGGGATTGGTTGAGACTTGCTTTCCTTCTTGCTCTACATTTCGCTAGACAATGTATTTTTCCCTTTCATCTGTTCCCACTCACGAGAGCCTACTGAGAGAGTAGGGGCCCTTGCTTTCCTTATATCCTCATAGCCTGGTCATTGCTCCAGTTCCAATTTCAAAATTCTATCATGTAACACTCTAACATTCTCTTCAACTTCCTCTAATATGTCACCGTTGTTTTCCTCTCTTATATCTAGATGGATGTGCTTGCCTTTTAGTTTTTCTACTTGAGCCTTTGTAGTGATCATTTCCTTTTGAATCACCTGTATTTACTTAGAGGTTTTGTGATACCAGTATTTCCTCCAATCCTTCCACTTTATTACGCATAGAGAAAGGCATTCTTGGGCATCGCCTTAGTACCTTTCACACCTAAAATTTTTTCTTCTTTGCTCAGAGTTTTTGTAGACCTGTTTGGATGACCATGTGGATTGGACATCCTCCCAACCTATGTCTATGTAGATAGAGAAGACCACTTCCAACCTTTGACAAAGCTACCTACTTCCAAACCTACAAGAGATTCCCAACTTTAAATGAAATAAATGGCTTCCAATCCAACATAAAATTATAGAGCATGGGGCTCTTCCTAGTCCATTAATATCCATGTATTTAACAATGTACCACATACTTCCATCCATTCCATCATGATATAATTAATATGAGATTCACCTCATGGGATGAGATATGTCATTTCTTAGTGGTTTAGACTCATTAATTTGCATTAACCATTGTTTATTCAGATCACCACTTGTCCATTGTGAGTAGTGGTGTCATTTGGTGCTTATGGTTTGAAATAATTATCATGGTAGATTGTAATTAGGTAAGTCCCCTCGTGCCATTTTTCTTTATTAACCTGAGTTGCAGATTACAAGTTCCATTAGCCAATTTGTCCACTGAGGTATTGAACCCTCACAAAACATGAAAAATTCTACAAATTTGAAACTTTCCACTATTCTTTGGAATTTAAAGTATGTTCTTTGTAGCTATGCATATTGGGGTAATGTTAGGTTGTCCATATAATGAGGGATCATTGACATGGAATCCCTAGCCACCGTTATATTTTTAACTCCTATTTGCTTCATAATTGAAACCCCTTGCAAAAGAGCCATATATTTGGCTTTATTTTTTGTGGTTTTGCCTATTCCCCATGCAAAATTTGTTTTTTTATTTCCTCAAGGTTAAAGATGACAGTCCCCCCAACGCACCTGCCACCTCTTTAAATTCAAGTTTAGACATTCTACATTTGACACTTTCTTTAATTCTAAAGGATTTTATTATAATTATTTTTTCCATAAACATATATTGTATTATATGCTTTATATAATTTGTGACATGCCCACCCACTATTGATTCCCTTGGTTGAAGATCATATAAGTTTACAAGCTACCATTTTTTTTTCGCTTTTTTCTTTTAAATTTAAGCCCAATCAACACACTACTTTGAAATTGTTTGATTTTTTTATAAGGCTATTTGCAATACATTTTATGGCTTGGTCAAAGGGATTGGTTCCCTTTCTTGATATGGATTGTCTAACCCATTCCTTTGTTTCACGTTCTTAATGAAATAGTCAAGCTAGGACAATTGCAACGACTAGTTCAACTCCTTAGCCATATATATCTTAGTGTTCACATTTCATACCTTAATCGTTGGGTCAAGTTAGTTTAATGAAGCCCCATGTATGATTATATTTGAATATGCAGGTGGAGTCACTTAATGATGATTAAATGTCTGGTCCTTCCACCATGTGTGTTTACTATTCAACTGCTTTTGAATAAAAAATACATTTGCCTTTAGTCATGAATTTTCCACTTGCCCATTGCTTAAAGCACAACATACAATGAAATGTTATATTTGTAGTCTAGAATTTGTGTCCAACTGTAATTATCATACTCCAACAAGATTTCATCCAACAAACCTTTTCTTATATGTGCATAAATGCAAATTTGGGTAGCGGTTGTAGTGAACTTCCTTCTTGTTTGTTGGTCAAACGTAATAAACTCACCCAAAGTATTACCAATGGTCCTAAGAGTGTTCCCTTTCCAATCTTCAAGAGGAAGACTCAACATTCTTACCCAAATAAAAAATCATGTTAATGATTTTATAACCAGGTTAAAACTAAGTCGCCATGGCTTCATAAAGAGAACAACGTTGTGTAGAAATTTACGAGACTTAGGATTTAATGCAACTTCAAAGATTTTACCTCTTTACTAGAGGTTTCTTTGATCTTAACCCTATGAATTTGGATCCATAGGGATGATTTGAAATATACTTGTACAACAACAAACAATGGAAAATATTTCACTTCTTTTCAACTCCAGTCAATAGGGAAATCCAAGAGAAAAGATACCAAATGTATGCTAACAAGTTTTATCCCTTTAGAGGAATCTTATCAAGCATAAATGTGTTATAAATTCACTCTATGATAGTAGGAATTATAGTAGTAAATATACCCTATCTCCAACAAGATTAATGTTAAAACTCTTCACAATTTCGGCCTTAACTATGTCAAAACAACTAGACACAAAAGTGCTTGAAATTACCAAAACATGAAGATAAAGATAATTGAAATCAAGTATGCAATTAAACAATTTAAATATATGTAAACAATGAAAAAATTTACTCCCCTTCGATACTTTTTACCATCTCACCAAAAAAAAACTACTATACCATCAAGCTTTCAACTGTGCATTTAGAGTTTCTAACTTGTTGAACACATCATTTTGAATATTTACACACACACACACACACACACACATCCCAAGAAGAAACTAAAGGATTAAAGAGATCTCCTTGCATAGCTGGCCTGCAAAAAAATTCTGAGAGATAAATGCTCCCTCTTCCAGGTCCAGTGTTTCCTTCAATAGATCATCTACCACAATGTTGAGTTCCATGTAAATATGTGCACAAGAAGACCAATCCATATCGAAAAGGAAAGAAAAAATTTGATTCAACAGAGGCTAGATCTTGAGCACCTGTAGCTTCACTTTTCCATTTACCTAGTCAATTGCAACCTTGGAATCTCCAATTACTTGAATTTTTCTGAGATTTAAAATTTTGACCATAAAAAGCAACACCCACAACATTGAGAATTCAGATTTCATGTTTGTTCCACTGACTGGAACATATCTTACCTTAAAAAAGAGCTCGTTTGAAATATAGAAAACAACCCCAACCCCACACCGAGGGGGATGCCCCTGACTGACCCCATCGAAAAATCCCCAGAAGATACCTTCTAATAAAACTAGCATTGAAAGATTATGCTACTTGCAAGCCTTTTTCTCACCCCTAAATTTGTTGGCTAATTTGAAAATGAGAACAACCACAACTTCTGAAGGAACAAATTTGTCTTGGAACATGATTAAGTTTCTAGCCCACCAAATAAAAAAAACAAAAAAACATGGAAGATAACCCAATTATTTTACAACTGGTTCATCTTTCAAGAAGAAGAGCCACTCTTCCATATTGCCATCGAGGGCTTGAGAACTAACTGTATAATGAGAGGAGACAATACCCCACACTTGTTGTGCATAAAAACAATGTATGAATAGATGGGAAGATGATTCAACATCAAGTGTGGAAAGAGAGCATCTATTTGGCCCAAACCAGCCTCGTCTGAGACCATTTTCTAAGAGCTAACCACATAACCATATTCATTTTTATTGGAGCTTGCATGCTTTAAATGGTTTACTACCATCACTGCCTCTCCCCCGTAAAGTCTTCCTCCACCAAGGATTTATAATTAAGCTTTGTCGTATAATTTCCAAACTGATCATTTTTCGCCCAACACAAGGAATTGACCTCCTCTTGTTGGAGGGAAACAAAATTGGTTGTGAGATTGCCCATATAATTTCTCCATTCCTCATCTTTTCGTCCATCTAGACCTCGTGCTTCTGCTAAAATCCATTCGTTGTGTCCTGTCAGATCCTAGCCCAATGACCTTGCTTCCCACAGAGAGAAGATACCTTGAAAGTGAAGGACATACACTAGATCATCAGACAATTTAAAAGCATTTATGGCTCCATCCCACAGATCCTCCCCGATTCACACACTTTTTTCATTTCCTATTCTCCACATAGTCCATTCACCAATAATAGGGAAAGAATCAACCAACGATTTCCACACCATTGAGCTATTTTTCACATCTTTCCTTGGCTGGAGAAACCATTCTTCAATCGTTAATCCAATTAGATAGTTTGAGAACATTACTCTGCCCCATATCATTTTGTTGTGAAAGATTCCATAATCTCTTTCCTACTAGAGCTATGCTAAACCAGTAAATGTTATTTATTCCCCACCCCCCCTAGATCCTTAGGCATTGTGACGCGAGACCACTTTATGAGGGGAATACCTACATATTCCTTTTTACCAGACCATAAAAATTGGAAGCAAACTTTCTTGATTTCGGTTAAAATTCCTTTAGGAATTTTTCCAATGGATGCCCAATACACTGGGATGTTGCTAAACAACGAATTAAGAAGCACAAGATGCACTCCTCTTGACAACCATCTGTGGACCCGCAAAGATATTCTCGCTTTAATTTTTTTGAAAAGCCACATCCAATTGTCCACTGAGTAAGCATTTGGTTTCAGCTCAAAACTAAGGTATTTTAGCCCAACATCAATACTTTTCCAAGGAAAAGGAAGGATATTGTCCAAATGGACGAGATCCTCCTCCTGTAAATAACTATCTAACAAATTTGACTTAGATAAATTGATTTGTATCCCTATAGTAGAACAAAACAAATCCAAAATGTCTCGAAGAGTTTGGAATTCCTTCACAGATCCTACACCAAAGATTAAAACATCGTCAACAAATAGTAAATGAGTTAGGTATTTTTTCAAAGAGATTTTAATTCCTTTCAGGATGCCTCTCCTCCTTTCATTTTCTATTAACTTACTTAAATCCTAAACAACTATAAGGAACATAAAAGGAGATAAAGTAGCATCCTTGACGAAGTACTCTAGAAGAGCGAAAAAAGGAAGACGAAGACCCATTGTAATACCCCTGTTCCCCCGGTTTGTAAATATAAATATAACTGGCCAAGACAATATGGCATACTAAATATGTGTGAATGTTTGATTTGATGAACCCTTGTATAAACGGGTCAATGTATGAATTTATGTTATTAATAGAATTTGAATATGTGTTGCACAATTTTTGAAAGGGGGAAAGTTTGCCAAGATAGACCATGGATGCTATGAGAGAGATGGTGAATGGAAACCAAGTATGGTTGAGATGACCCTCACCAGACTAGTACCTGCTGGGTGTAATTTCTCAATAGTCCTTTGACCCAGAAATGAATTACTAGTCAAGCTGGTAGTTGGAAGGCCATCCTCAAGATTTAATGAGGAGATGGGGTAGGGTACCCATTTGTAAGGCTTCCAGGCCTGGCTAAAAATTGGGATTCGGACCCACGCAACATTGCTGAGGAAGGAAAGAAATGAGGTAATTCGGGGATAGAGATAGATATGTGAGATAATAGAGTAGAGAAAAACACTCTCCAAAGAAGAGCAACAAACAAACTTCGAATCTGAAGTTGAAAGAAAAAGCTGAGCAGTAAGTTCATTTTGGATGAAAGAATATATGGATGGGGTTTGGATACAAGCTGATAAACAGGGATGACGAGTGACTGAGGAAGTACTCGTGGAGACCTCCTTACTTGGAGTAGAGAAAACCAGACACCCAGTTCTTGTGGGAGAAGGAGAGTAACCTTCGTCCCTGACTGTTGTGGGGCAAAGATAAAGAATCTCTCTCAGAGCATCATGTTCTAGCTCGGGGGTGGCCAGTGGTAAATCTGTTAGGAGTGATTGTGCTTATGGTTGGAAGGAAATGGACACCCCTTTCAACAATTTCTTCACATTCTCCAGTTCTGATAAGTATTTTCATACTCTGTGTATTATGTTGGATGTGATGATGAAATGTCTGTGTTTATGGTTGAGTCTTGCAGTATTTGGACAATTATTAGATAGGCTCTTTTTCTTCTGTAAACCGATATATTTCATGGCTTTTAATTTATCTCATTTTTGCTGCTAGATAGTTATGGAATGGGAATCCGCAGGAGGGTTGAGGTAGGATCGACTGAAATGTCTAATTCCTGCCAATCCCTTGAATTTTGCCTTAGCAGGAATGTCAAAGTTCAAGATCCGGTGGGAGAATGACGTTTTTCCTTTAGACTATCCACCCATTTGATCAAGGGCTCCTGCCCATGTCCTTAAAATCCTTTGTTGCTAAAGGATTAGCGCTTAGCCCCTAGAATTTCCAAATTATCCATGTGACTAGGGCCTAGGAACACTGCGCTAGCCTGAAAGGAGCTAGCCATTTCGGCTTCGGGATTTCGGGACTTGTGACTCCACAATCCTCAAAAGTAGCCAAAGGTTGAAGTCACGAATTGATGAGGGTTGTCGATCTGGTGATCCAGTATGGATCGCTCTCGGCTGTTAGATTAGACATAGGAAGGGATGTGTTAAGAACTTCAACGAAGTTATACTTCAAGAGAATAGGAGTAGTATGATAGTTATGGAATGGGAATCCACAATAGGGTCGGGGTAGGATCGACTGAAATTTCTAAGTACTGGAAATCCCTTGAATTTTATCGTAATGAAAATGTCAAAGTTCAACATCCGGTGGGAGAAGGGCATTTTTCTTTTAGATTATCCACCCATCTGACCGAGGGCTCATGCCTATGTCCTTAAAATCCCTTGTTGCTAAAGGTTTAATGATAAGCCCTTAGAATTTCCAAAGTATCCATGTGACCAGGGCCTAGGAACCCTACGCTAGCCCAAAAGGAGCTAGCCATTTCGGCTTCGGGACTTCGGGACTTGTGAGTCCACAATCCTCGAAAGTAGCCGAAGGCCGAAGTCGTGAATCGATGAGGGTCGTCAATCTGGGGATCTAGTATGGATCGCTCTCAACCATTAGATCGGACATAGGAATGGAGGCGTTAAGCACTTCGATGAAGTTCTACTTCGGGAGAATAGGAGTAGTCTGGCGTCGAAACTCCTGAATGCCAGAGTCGTGGAGTAAATATGGACCATTGAAAAGAAAGGGACACGTGTCCACAGATCAATGATCATCCGAGAGTCCAGGTATTTGGCGATATAGGGACGCCTGAATTTCCTTGGAGCTCTGCAAGCCGTAGTAAATTGTGGTCTTAGAGGCTAGGTACACATGGCGGTAGATCCAACGTGGTTAGAGGGAAAGCCGAGAGATAAATGCCAAACTTCTGAAATGACGATCTGTCGAAGTAACCGGGATCGTTGAATGAATGGGTACGTGGCAAGCGATCCCGTGGTCTGAAGACTTTGTACTCTGGAGGATTTTGGATGAGGGTTTTCAAGGTGTGAAAACCGTCGAAGTCGCGAACGCCAAAGTAAATCTCGACCATTGGTTAAAGAGGACACATGGCGCAAGATCCGAGAGTCTGAAGACCTAGCTCTTCGGGGGATTTGTGTCAAGAGGATTTGGTAAGCGCCGAAGCCCAGAGCCGTAGAGTAATGAGAACCATAGATATATGGATCTACGTGGAATATTGTCGACCGTTAGATTGAAGGACCGAGCAATTATCAGTCTATGATGACATGTCTTGATGACTTCATTCGATGTGATGTGGACCTGCATTACGCGTGCCACATGTCACCCAGTTTTGGATGATTCACATACCCATTGTGCCTGTTAGAGCATGACACATGTCACCCCTTTCGAGGACATGTGTCACCCCTTGAACCTCGTCGTGTGTCGGGTCTTGGTTCGTGCCCGCCTGGCCAACGTGGCTGGTGACGTATACAAGACTCCAGGGATTTGGGTAACTTCGGGAGTAGGGGATTTTGGGGCATGTTATAATTTAGGAACAACCAACACAAAACACTAAACATTGATCACCGAAGGGCCAAGGCCACTTGGCGAGATATCGGGAGTTCGAGGGTTTGGGCATAATATGGTAAAAAGGAATGCTCGACGGAGATCGATAATCACCGAACGTCGATCCCCGAATGGCTAAGGTCACATGGAGAGGCCTCGATACTTCGGGGATTAGGAAAAATGTATGTTCAACAACGAGTATTGAAGCCCCTTATAACCGTAGATCTCAACGAGGGATGTGAACTGTTAATTCCCTTCGTTGTTCAATGATCTGAGAATTTGACAACACTTTTGGAACTCCCGAAGTCCGAGAACTTCCGAAGTGCTGAAACCTTTGCTAACGCATGCTCTTAGCTCCAAATTTTCAGCCCGAGGTAATGAGGAAGACCCCGCTAGCTGGTTCAAGCACACAATGAGAGATGTAATCTTCTGGGAAGCTGTTTAAGAGGGTTTTCGTAGGATTTCTATAGATCTAATTTCATGATAATAGATGGGATATTTTGGGATTTAATAGAGTGCATAGATTCTTGAGCCAGGCACTGCATCATCAATTTGTCTCTTATATAGAAATTTGAATTGTTCCTCGGATATGATATCACTTAGGATAGGCTTGAGCATGTTCGCTATTATCTTGGAGATAAGCTTATAAATCATATTACAACATGAAATAGGTCTAAAGTCCTTGAAGGATATTGCTTCTCTTTTATTTAGAATTAAATCAAGAAAATTCGCATTAAATGAACCTAGAACTTTGCCCGATCTCTAAGATTTTAAAACCACCTTAAGCAAATCAAATTTTAATAGCTCATAGAAACCAAGAAAAAATTTAACTGTAATCCCCTTGGGACCAGGACTCTTACTCTTTTGGAAAGAAAAAAGGGTGGAATGGACTTCCCCCTCAACAATCTCAACCATAAGTTATTCGTTCATTTCCTTAAAAAAAGATTTGGGAAAGAGATCAACTACGTTTAGGATATCATTGATAGGACATCCTTTAGGTTCCTTAAAGAGGCTAGAGAAAAAAGGTTTCCTAGTCGGAGAAATTTCACCGGAGGAAACATTCTGACCATTTTGATCATTGATTTCCCAGATTGAGTTCAAATTATTTCGATAGTTCGCAAACCCATAGAAAAATTTGGTGTTATTGTCACCTTTTGAGAGCCAATTTGCTATGCTCTTGAGTCTCCACCTTGATTCTTCTTGGGACAACAACTGTTGTTTCTTTTTCATTAAATCACAAAGAGCAGATTCTTCTTCAACTATTAAGGAGCCAACTGACCTTTCAACAAAGATAACTTCAATCTTAGATTCAACCTCCCAAAGAAGGGATTGAGCTTTCAAATTGTAAGCCTTGGCCCAAGATTTAGATATTTTGTGTATGCTTAAATTTTTTTTGGTGAATTGTTGCATGCAGGACCGATACACATCCTCCACGAAAGGCACCTAGGAAGATTCGACCAAGGTTCTTTAATCCTCCTTTAACAGTGAAACTTGATTGAATTTCAACGAGGACAATGGCTTCAAACCTCTCTTATATATCTTCAATAGAATGGGCATATGGTCAAACAAGCCACCCAACACGACCCTAGACTTGAAGGTCCAAGGATTCACCAATAAATCTTCTGAAATGAGGAATATATACAGTGTTTTAGCTACCAAAAAATCTCCTTTTCCACCACTCCACCAGGTTTGAGACAATTTTGTAAGCTCCAGGTCTGCTAAATGATTCGCTTCAATCCAATGAGAAAAAAAACCTTCCAAAGGGTCTCTCCGAGGGTGAGCCCCCCATACTTCTTGATAGAGAGAGTAAAATTTAGGTCACCTCCAAGTATGACATTGGAGGAAGAGAGGATTCTAGAGTCACCCAATCCCTCCCAAAAAGGACATTTATCAACATATGGACCATACACATTTACCAGTTTCAAAGAAGAGTTTAGGAACTAATCCTCCAAGTCAACTGCAATTCCTAACGAAAACAGATAAGAGGAAACCACCCTGAACTGTGGAGTCCAAGCTAAGAGTAAGCCCCCTGACAAGTCAATTGAGTCAATTGACCATGGTTTGAAGGCTTCCATGGCCTTTTGACCATCACACATAGTTTCCTAAAACATTATAAAATTGGGCTTATAAGCCTGCGCAAGCCTTTTGAGGTCTTGGAGTTTTGGAGCACCCCCAACCCCATGTGCATTGAAAGATAGAACTATCACTGAGCATGGTTGTCATGGGATTTCCTTAGTCCAAGGGCCTATACTATTGTCATTTTATTGTCTCTTTTTATGTCATTCTTTGCCTGAATTTGTGCTACTAAAATAAGAGAATTCCTTCCAACTTGAGAAAACAAAACCTTATCAAAGGAAAAACCCCCTAGAATGGGTTCCAAAGGACACATCTTGACCTTCAAACACAAAACATAGTCATATTTGAGGGATGACACAGAAGAGTTACTAGAATCCAAAGCTGCCGAGGGTGAGCGGGAGGGGGAGGAAGGGACATCAACCAATGAGGAAGACCCTGGGCACATAAGAGAATTTAAAAGAACCTACTCACGATGAGGGCTTAGGGCCTCCAATGTTGAAAGGGCCTTACCCTCCTCTAAAGGAATAAGAAGGGAAGAATACAATACCACATTCACATAATTTTTCTGGGCAGGTCTAGTGACAACCGAGGGGGATACACAATCACCATAAGAATGAGGTGAATGAGAAGAAACAATGGATTTAAACTTACCAGAAATCACTTACAAAAAAACCAAGGGGGATGGTACACCCAAAGCCTCAGACCAATTGAATTTAGGACTGGCACATGCAACCTTTGGCTTGACCTCCAAATTTTTTCTTCCACATGCCTCAAGCTTGAACTTTCACTTCCACATATTTTTGAAGGGATGAAACTAAGACTGCGACCTAAGACATTGATCTTGCAAATGTTTGGCTTCATGGCAGATGCAACACCAAAATGTAACACTCCAATAACCAATCCTATACACTATGGAAATTAACACTAATTCCTTCCATAAAACCAACAATAGATTTGAAATAATCGACCAAACCTTTGTAGGCGATAAAGGATCTCTTGATGGATCAAAATTTATAGCCCATTCCTTCAATACTAAACCAGATGGTCCCCATCCCCATGCTCGGTTGAATATTTATGCTAGATATTCTTTCATTCTAAACTTGAAGTTGATCCATCCCCGAGTTGAAGTGTGGACCTCTGGGTGGTATCCCAAATTACTAGACCAATTCAAATCTAGCCAATCCATCAAAGAAGGGGGAATTGATATTTTTCCACTAAATTTGTTGATTGTTGTTTGACCTAAAAAATCTGGGATAACACCCATATCTATGTCTTCCCTGACTAACATTTTTTACCTCTCTCTCTCTCGACCTTTGAGCACTTAGATTTAGATTTTGCAACTCGAGGAGAGGAATCCCGATTTGGAACCTCACTAGGTGAAGTCTGCAGAACACTCCTTTGAAACTAAGACACAACCTAACCTTCTGCACACAAATGGGGAGAACACGTCTTTCTCTTTTTTCCACCCATGAAATAAAAAGAATGAGCTTGCATGAGATGAATAAATGCCATCGTAACACCCCGATCACCTCCCTCCTTTCACATTGATGGAATCCTGGACTTGTGATTCACAAACTATTGATCTAGGCCTCCTGGATGATCACACACCTTCAAACCATACTTGAATGTTTCCCTGCCGAGTTGTTTCTGATGTACGAAATCCTCATCAGAATAAAATATCTCCTCCTTACCTAGTCCATCTCCATCAAAATCTACCACTTCATCCACCATACGATAACACCACCACTAAAATAAAATGGTTATTCAAGGCCCGCTCGTGTTAGAAAGTGAGACCCAACTTGATTCCTTGAATGACACTAACTTTGAGCTCCGACTGTAGCATAACCTTGTTAAATCCTTGATCATATCATTGTCGAGGCCAGGGTTAATCGACCCATTGGAACTAGAGTCGAGGTCACAAGCCGCTAGGGTTTTCTTATTCTGCACTGCAAATGTCAACAACTGTCTATATATATATATATATGACCCTATGGGTTAGCTTGAGTGGTTGAGTGTTGTGGTTACTATGAATAAGTTCATGAGGTCAAATCCCTGACCCTATGGGTTAGCTTGAGTGGTTGAGTGTTGTGGTTACTATGAATAAGTTCATGAGGTCAAATCCCCAACCAACTATTGTTGATATTTGATGAAATTATTGAGCCTCACTCGATGTCCCTACCAGGTTAGGCCCGTAATCAGGCCAATGATTTACCCCATTTACCATCCATGAAATGTGGGGAAGTACTCGGAGGGTTTCCCATGATTTCATATATATATATATATATATATATATATATATATGTATGTATGTATGTATGTATGTATGTATGTATGTATGTATGTATGTATGTATGTATGTATGTATGTATGTATGTATGTATGTATGTATGTTATATACACACAAACACACAGATATTCAAGAGAATATAGAATACATTCTTCATGTGTTGAAGCACATGATACAATAAAAAGAGATTAAATAATAACCTCCCAACTCCAATTTTTTTTGCCACTATCTATATTCCTCTCAATTTTCATCATATAATTCCGAAACTACTGATCACATCCAAATGTTCAGACATAGTCACAATTTTCCCTAGAAATTATAAAAGTACCAAAAACAAAAACTTCAACCACTAATTCAAAGAATTTTTTAAAACCCTCAATTATCTAAGTACTTGTCTGATCAAATATCAAGTCTAGTTTCAGTTGAGACTCTATCAAGAACTTCTTCCAATAGTAGAAACCACATATCGTATATAATACTTTGTTTGGATAATGTGTCCGCTACAACAGTGTGTTCTTATTATATGTGAGCAAAAGTGATCAATTCAAATTGTGATTTATTCTCTTTTAATTGTATAGCTCGAGGCTAAAGAGATATCTTGAGCCTATTCATCCTCATTCATCCACTTAATCACACACATTAAATCACCATAAGTTTGCATCCTATTAATCCCTTTTTCACTTGCCAATGTCATTAATAATCTAAGAGCCATAAGCTCAGCTTAATTATTAGATCCAATGCCCAAACAACCCTTAAACTTATATCAGTGCCTCTCCTCTAGAACTAAAAATCCAACCCAAACTGCTTTTATGATCATTACCTTGGCATGCCCCATTAAAGAAACCCCAAGGTAAGGACTTATCTACCTAAAAGACTCCCATTTGTTGAGTAATATGAATTTTATAATCCTTTTATAGAACTCGAAATATAACATTAACTTGAGTAGAAACCTGAAATGAACCAGTGATTATATTTTCAAATAAAAGTGCAACACGAGCTAACTATATTCCCCAAAGTACAAGTATTGGAATGGATTTGAGCTCCTACCTCTAGAACCAAATTTGTAAGCAATGTTCTATGCTATCCCTATACCAAACATTTCCAATAGCATAAGTCTTGTTAATATCCATCCATACCTGACAAGTAAAAGGACATAATATGGCCAAATGTAGGATGGTTTCTTCACAATGTTTACATAAAATACAATAACTAGGCCCTTGTACTTGTCTCTTTTGAAGCAATTCCCGAGCCGATACTCTATTACTCGAAGCTAGCCACATATGTATGATATATTTTTTGGGAGCTTTTATCTTCCAAATTTTAGACCACCACCACTTTGAGTCTTGCCTTTCCTTAGAACACAAAGCAATATAACCTAGTTTAGTTGTGTAGTCCCCCGAACCTTTTTCATTGACCAACCCAAATATTCCAATTCCTCCTTAATTTGAATATGGAACTTTTTCAACTCCTCCAAATATGAATTCCATAAAATTTGAAAAATGTCCTCGAAGGCCCAATGTACTAGCTGACAACCATTCTTGATGCCACATATATGTAGAATCCTGATCAACTATTCAATTTAAGGTAAACAAACCTAGATCATGTAAAAGTTAAATCATCTCTTCTGGAAGAAAGATACCATTCAAAAAACCTAATATGGCATCAACTCCGATATGAATAAGCCTTCCATTACTAACCTTCCAAGCTAGAAATCGACCAATAATGGGGAAGGTTAAAACCATGGCCTTCCAATTATTAGAGACATTTTTAATAATTTTTCTATCACTCCTAATCTAGTCCAAGAGTGATCCTAGAACGAGGTACTTCTGCACAATTAATATTTTCCACGTACTTTCTCTATTGATAAGATTCCAAAGACCTTTTCCAACTAAAACATTTCCAAATAGATGAATATGTTTGAGGCCCCAACTGTAGAAATTGTTGCACACCTGCAACATCTAGAATCTAATTGAAAAGCAATACAATAACACTTGAGAAAAATAAAAGAGAAGAGAATAATATATCAATCGAATTCTCATTAACCTATGGAATAATAATAATCATCCAAGGATGAATGAATAATAATTACAATACAATGCAATTGAATTGCAATATATAAGAATTAGTCATGCAATTATGATAGGCTTAACTATATGCAAAGCATGATAGGACATACCCTAATTATCCAATGTGCTTTCATGAGGGAGTTAACTTGTCTTTTACTAGCCAAGTGGAGTAAACTAGCCCATGCATGGAAAGTGGAGTGAACTATATCATGCAACAAAGTGGAGTGAACTAGCTCTTGCATGCAAAGTGGAGTGAACTAGCTCATGCATGCAAAGTGGAGTGAAATAGCCCATGCATGCAAAGTGTAGTGAACTAGATCATGCATACAAAGATGGGTGAACTAGATCATGCATGCAAAGTGGAGTGAACTAGCCCATGCATGCAAAGTGGAGTGAACTAGCCGATGCATGCAAAGAGGCGTGAACTAGATCATGCATTCAAAGTGGAGTGAACTATCCCATGCATGCAAGGTGAAGTGAACTATCTCATGCGTGCAAAGAGAGGTGAACTATCTCATGTGTGCAAAGTGGAGTGAACTTTCTCATGCATGCAAAGTGGAAAAGCTGTATGCACGTGAGGGAAAATGATGCATGCACACCAACACCCCCCCTTAAGCCTAACTTAGGTGAATTATATGATGCATAATATTATTTTTTGGGTTCCAGGCAATATGAATCCATGTTAAGTACCAAGTATGAAAAATATCCCCAAAAAGTGAGGTGAGAGGGAAAATCCAGTGGGAGGAAACAATCCCCCGCAAAAAAAAGAAAAAGAGGATAGTGTTGAGTAGACTAAGAATTCTTCTCTGAATTAGATTTCTCCTTCACTCCCAAGTGATCTCATAACTTTGTGAAATTATGCATAGTGAAGGATTTGTTAAAGATGTAGATGTCTGCAAGGATTTGGTGAAGAGAATGCAATAACACAATACATGCTTCCGCACATAGATGCTCGATATATTTTTTCACATAATACCCCTTCTTATATGTACGCATGATCATGGTCTCATTCCCTAACTTCTTCTTTTGAAGTGCTTTGAAGTCTTTGAGATACTTAAACACTTCATTTTTTTGCTTGAGAAAATACACTGAGGTGTACCTTAACCAATCATCAATAAAAAGGTCAACACATACTAGGCCCTACTCATGGATGGGTGAAGGAATGGGATCATGATGTCACTATGAAAAATATCAAGGGGTGAAGAGGCCCTTCATGCCTTCCCCTTCTAAAATTTCTCTTATGGATGCTGGCCAAGTATGCAACCCTGACAAACTTCATCAAAAAATTGTATGTCTGATAAACCTATCGCCATACCCTACTTGATAAGCTGCTGCAAGTAGTGGTGATTAAGGTGACCAAATATATCATGCCATAAACTATTGACTTCATTAACATGCTTTAGTAGTATAATAGAAGGATATTTAGGAATGCAGTGGGAAAACAAATACAACTTGGACTAGTGATCTACTACCTTTGATCCATCAGAAATATGTGAAATCACTATTGAATCTGGAGTGAACTCCACTCGATTTTTGGTACCTAAATATGTGATCTAATATATGGAAATTATATTGTTGGACATTGAGGGTACGTGTATCACATTCTAAAAATGTCCATGTTCTAAATTAATTATACCTTTCCCACATACCTAAATCGGTGTATCATCTCCCATTAAAATGGAAGGACCGATGCATGGATCCAAAGAAGTGAAGGAATTCTATGATGAGGACATGTGATTAGAGGCTCCTAAATCAAGAATCCATGTGGATTATGATGAAGAAACAACAACAAAATTATGACCATCCCTTCCTTTTCCTCTATCATCAGAGTGATTTTCAACATCCTTCTTCCTAGCATTTTTTGATATGTGCCCACCAAGATTGTTCTACTAAAGAGTATGTGCCATATGACCAATTGTTTTCTTCGTGCATGCATGTTCTTGATGAAAGCCTCTATTTTAGTAACCACACTTCACCTTTGGTGATACCTTTACCTTATTATTTTTGCATGTGCCTTGCATTTTTTCTTGATCCTTTAAAATGCCTATGCATAAGTGGGAGGAACTTGCCTTGTCCCCATCCCAATCCTCCCACATCCACATCCTACATTGGCATGGTAATTTGGAGGTGGAGAAAACTTTCTACAAACTTACTTTGGGTCACAATCCTCCTTCCCTTGCATCTTGTATATGTATCCCCGCATCCTGCACTTCGCTAGTTTGGGACTTAATCTATTTTCCTTTGAATCTTATGAGGAGAAATAATGCTTGACCCATCCTCTCGCATAGTTGATTCCCACACTCCCAAAAGAGAATTTTTTTTTTTTTTTTGAGGAAATTATGGAAAATCCACCATGCATCTTTCACACGATAAGGACCATTGTTGTTAATTAATGAGGGCTTAATTTTCACACATTCCACCCAAATCCTTTCATACGCAAATGACAATTACCATTAATGAATGCAAATAATCAAATGTATGAGGGGGAAAGTTTGAACATAGGGATTGATCCCTAATTAATGATTATTTAGGTGCCTATCGGATGGAAAATATTATTTATACACATAATCCTCACATTTACCTAAGCACATTGAAAGTGAAAGAGATGGAGAACAAGAAAATGAGAGAATCATTTTGTGTTGATACAATGAACTCTCTAGCCCATGAAATCAGGGAATTACAATGGAATGTATCCTATAAGTGGTATTTTGAGCTCTCCTTAGAAGATAAGCTTCAAAACAAGGTGTGGATGTCTAGGATAACCAAGGGCAGGTGCATGCCTAAAGCATTTGATTTCAGAGAGCTTGTATCATGGTGTGCTAGCAGATTTGATTCCAAGCACATATTGGTCAAGGTAAAGGGAAGCAAAAAGACTCTTGTCCCTTTGACTCCAAACACATTTACAAGGATGTCGCAACTTCCAGTACTGGAAATAATCCTTAAACTCTTTGAGGCAAATTATTTCTTGCACAGTCAAGGCGGCGGGACGAGTTTACTCAAGGAGTTTTTGATTCAACCTTCCATTGGGCTGGATAACCCTAGTCAAAAGGAATCTTGTCCCTTTGACTCCAAACACCTTTATAAGGATGTCACAACTTTCAGTATTGGAAATAATCCTTAAACTCTTTGAGGAAAATTATTTCTTGGATAGTTAATGCGATGGGACGAGTTTGCTCAACGAGTTTTTGATTCAACCTTCTGTTTGGTTGGCTAACCCTAGTCAAATTAACATATGCATATTGGATTAGCCATATAGTGAAATTGCATGGATTTTTTCATGTCTGGTGGGTCATGACTCAACTTCCTATATCCTTAGGTATGTCCTATACATCCTTTGTTACTATGTACAAGTAGGGATAGTTTTTGACATGACCCAATTTATCTCTAATGAGATTTACCTCTATCTCTCAAACTTCATTCAGACCAAGAGGTTCTTCATGACCTCTTACCTTGTTCTCCCTTTAGTTTAATGTAATATGTTTAAAGGAATTCCCCCAAGAGAAAATGTCGATTTCAATGAAGTCCCAACTCAATTTTGGTATCCTATGTTATGGAAGCACAACGAACCTTTTTCATTTTTACCAAATCTAATATTCCTTTGTTAGAGAATGTAGGAGTATGCTTACATGGATGGACCAACCAAGCTAACAGAGGTAGACATAGGATTTATTATTTGGAATGGAATATATATATTTGAAGAGGAATTCACATACATAAGACTCTTTGGTTTTGAAGGGAAACCCTTTCCTCTTCCCTGTTTTGTATGTGATAGGTTTCTTGTTTATAAACTGTGAAAATAATACAAAACCTGGTATGTTTTCTTCGATAAAAAGAGAAAGAGGTAATTCATTCCCATGTCTTTCAAGATTGTTGATATTTCAGTGAAAAGTTCATCTATCTTGGATGAGATGATTGGATTCTTTGATTATTCTCATATGAAGGAGGTTGGAGCATGCAAGGGTTTTAATCCAAAAGGAATTTTCACGACCCATATGGTTTCAATTGGTTATGATTCAATTTTTACTAAGCTAGACGAGATAACATGAGGAGCCGATGATAATGAAGATACACATGCCAGAGTAAAGGTGGTAGCCATGACCAGTAAATTGGTTCCTAAGAAGAATAAGCATGTTAGTCTTAATGATGAAAATACACATGCAAGTTAAAATATCTATGTACAGAAGGTCCCTCTCCAATAAGAAGTCGAACAACCTCAAGACAGACAGAGGGTTAGATCCATGATTAGAATCGATGGTGGTTATATTCGTCACTACCATAAGAGTTCCTCTTCCGGTCATAAAATCATGAAGCTAATGCAGAAGGAAGAGAGAATAATGAAGGATGCACGAGTGATGGAGATGATAGGGATCCCCCTTGACATCAATTGGAGCTAACTCATACAATCACACCTCTTCCAAAGAGGAAAATAAATAAAAATGGATGTAACAATCAAGACCCTTGGGGTTTGGAAGCAAATGTGGAAAATATGGAAGTTGATGAGGTTGATGAAGTGCCTGCTTGGGTTGCATTGAAAATCACTGAAAGTAAACTTATCGTAGAATAGTTGGCTTGGGATGGGATAATATTTTTTGAAGATGGGTCTATGAATATACATCATGCTAAGTATGATAAATACTCTAGGAAGCTGCAGATTAAGAAAGGCTATTTGAAAGACAAAAAAGTAACAGGAAAATGGAGTTCCGAGATAGAAGTTAAGGGTTTGAGACCTTCAGGGGTTCTCAAATTTCATTAAGCCACGGGTTACGCTTTCGCCTACTCAATAACTAAACATGATCTAGAAAATGAAAAATTGAAGAAAAGAATAAGTAAGCTTGAGGTCACCTTGAGCCTTAGGCCATTGTTTATAGATCCTTTGTCTGTGATGAATTTGAATGAATTCCTTAAAGAAGTGGTCATATCAAGCTACAAGGTAAAAAAGGTTGCTAAGTTGTTTATGGACATTAGAAAATATGTGGCTAAGAGCATAAATAAAATAGTTAGTATAATCTCAGAAGCATAGGAGATTGGTATGGATGCCGATTTCATGATAAGAAGGATCCATTCCCTTAAGGAATATTTACAAAATGATTTATAGAATGCTGAATTTTTTTATAAGAACACAGTGAATACCTTCGTGGAAGGAATATAGAGTGTGGATGATCTTATAAGGTGGAAGCAAGACTTTCCTCCCCAAAATAGATTAAAGCAAATATGGGATAGTTGGCTCAAGAGGATAGATACCCTCCGACAATTGATTGCCACCTATGACATTCTTGAAGGAAGGATAAGTAAATTGTTTCTAAAGGTGGATGATATAGTAAAAGAACTCGAAGGCCCTCCCTTGATAAGGTATTGAATTTTATTGACCAAATATCATATGGAAGCAGAGCTAGGCATACTTAGAGGTGCGTGGGGAATTGAGTTTGATGACCTCACAAATTTTCCAGAAAATGAAATTCAACGTTGGCTTGTCAGTTTCATGAATGAGAATGAAGACTGAGTAGCTATTGCACAATAGAAACACTTCACATTGAAAGGAATTGAAGATGATTTATTCAGTCTCAGGGTTAAATAAGACATAATTGTACCATTGTTATGAGATTACATTGAAGAACAAATAAAAGGTGCATTAGAAGTAATAACTAACCAATCATGATCTTCAAGATTCAAGAAATGGTTAGGTGAATTTGGGTTGTTGTGCAACTACTTATTTAAAGAATCACAACAAGAAATAAGGCATGAGACACCACCATTCCATGCTTCCATTTTCGTGAGTATAAGTTTTTGTTTGAAGAATTTCCATCGGTCTTTCTTCTTTCTCAATCTCTAATCATCCAACCTTTTCATCCAAGTTTTGTTTGTGTGTAAGGCCTATTCCTGACCGTCTCCTTTTGTCTTCCAGGTCACCTCTTCTTGTTATATGGTTCACGAGAACCCGATCCCAGTCCAATAGGATGAGTGCATTTCATATTTTCTCATTTAAGTATCACAAATATTATGTAGTGCCGATTTTGCACACATTTTATTTGATCTTGAATAGTAAATTTTTATCTATTATTTTATTTAAACTCCATAGAGAGCTATTTTGGAGCTCATGAATTTTGTGGTTTCTGAATTTTATTAAAGCATAAAATATTGAGTATGTGTCTCCTTTACATCCGTATGATATGATGGTATAAAATTATTTAAAGTTATCTATAAATGACCATTTATGTTGCTCAATGTTATGTGTGTCTTTCTTCAAATGTATTCCTTCACTTGCTATGATATATGAAACAATTATGGTGGAATGAAAAAATTCGCTTGTTTTGCTTGTGTTAAACTGTTATTGTAAAATATTATATATATATATATATATATATATATATATATATATATATATATATATATATATATGTTCCACTACCTGTTTCACTCTCAGACATTAAATGTTTGATGAATGAAAAATAGGTTATCCAGAACTATAATATAATTGTCATCTAAGTGAGAAAGAGAGGAGCACCACCTCTATAAAAATGTAGAGGATATATCCACTTTCGTGAGAATACCCTATGAGGTTGACTCTTGTCCTTGAAAGGAACAAAGATCAACAACCTTCCCCTTCTTTTATTCCTCACCCTTAGGGTTGGAGGTATCCTCAATAGATTTTGGATTTCTGTCCTTTTTCATATATGGGTCTTTCTTGCCTTTGAATTTTTGTTTGAATTTGTTGCTAGACTTCTCATTTGTTGCAAGTGCATGTGCCTTTGAGGCTCGAGAAAACCTATTTGAACAAGTCTATATTTCTCACGGATGAGAGACTCAAAAAATGGGAGGCATCTTCCAAGTAGCTCCCAATGCTAGTTTTGTAGCATGAAAAGTAGAGACAGACACTGAGCATTCAAGACCCAGTTTGGGTAGAGTGGAAAGAATTAACCGATATTCATTATTTTCTATACGATGTATCTTGAGCTACAATAATAATGAATTGAATTTTTTTTTGAGAAGAAGTCATGAATAATGTTGAAGTCACTTGGGCTCAAAGTAATGATCTCATTCTCCAATTGATGACCTCAAAGCACATATTGCTTCTCGAAAAGTCCTTCTAATGTGGTCCAAACTTTATTCAAAATAGTAGCAGATTCGATGTGGAATAGAAGGTCAAGATAAAACAAGAGGCACAACAAACCAAAGGTTTCATCCATCTTGTTAAACCATTTTTCTTTCTCCACTATAGAATTGGGTTCAGTCTCTCTTGCCATTGTAATCCTATACATGCATTTACTTGGCAAGAGAATAACTACTTATGTCTTCCATTCATAGTAGTTGAATGGATTGAGGAATATCTATTGGGACTAATGCATTTTATATGTTGTTCTCTTTGATGTGTTTTCCACCTGCAAAAAACTGTATACTCCTCCTTAGATTCAAGCTAGCTATGGTACTGTGTAGAAATTGTTGCACACCTACAAGATCTGGAATCTAATTGAAAAGTAATACAATAAAAATTGAGATTAAGAAAATAGAAGAGAATAATAGAGCAATTTAATTCTCATTAACATTTGAAAGAATAATAATCATCCAAGGATGAATGAATAATCATTACAATACAATGCAATTGAATTGCAATATATAAGAATTAGTCGTGCAACTATGATAGGCTTAACTACATGCAAAGCATGAGAGAACATAGCCTAATTATCCAATGTGATTTCATGAGGGATTTAACTTGGCCTTGATGGAGTAAACTAGCTCATGCATGCAAAGTGGACTAAAATAGCTCATGAATGCAAAGTGGAGTGAACTAGATCATGCATGCAAAGTGGAGTGAACTATCTCATGCATGCAAAGTTGAGTAAACTAGATTTTGCATGCAAAGTGGAGTGAACTAGCTCATGCATTCAAAGTGGAGTGAACTAGCTCGTGCATGCAAAGTTGAGTAAACTATCTCGTGCATGCAAAGTGGAGTGAACTAGCTCGTGCATGCAAAGTGGAGTGAACTAGCTCATGCGTGCAAAGTGGAGTTAACTAGTTCATTCATGCAAAGTGGAAAATGAGTATGCATGTGAGAGAAAATGATGCATGTACACCAACACCAACCCCCTTCACTATTTGGCTAAGCAATATTTTTCCATTAAACAAGATGATAACCTCCTTGATTCAAGTTTCCTTTCCAAAGGAAATTAAAACACGTTTTCCCAATCTTCACAATAACCCTTTGGAAATGTGTGCTAAGGAGTTCCAATACACAAGAAATGACTCTAACATATCCTTAACTAGAGTCAATCTCCCACCCCGAGAAAACTACCTCTTACACTAGAAGTACATTTTACTCTCAATTTCACCAATAATCTAATCTAAATCCAAATTTATGCATGGGAATAGTTGTCTTAAAAAACCTTGTATTTCTTCACTTATATTAGAGAAACTAATTGTAGGTTTGTGTGAATTAATTTGCAATCATGTAGGCTTGCAATACAAATCAAGAATCTCCTACAACTTTTTCCTTTCAACCAGAGAACCATTAGTAAAAAGTAATACATCATCTACAAATACAATAAGAGTAACATGTTCTTCCCCTCTAATCCTAATGTCTTTAATAACTCTATTTCTTTTGGATTATTGAATGGCCCTGCTAAGCCCCTCTGCCACCAGTAAGAATAAATGTGGAGACAAAGGCCATCCTTTCCTTATTCCTCTCATTAGAGTAAAAAAGGAAGATGTATACCCATTAACAAGTACACAAAATGAAATAGTGGAAACACAACCCATTATCCAATTGAAAACATCTAGTTTGAAACCCATTTGTATCAATAAATGCCTTAAGTATAACCAACAAGTCCTATCATATGCCTTGGACAGATCTACTTTTAACACTATGGTAGCCATATTTTTTGATCTAATAGAGTGAATACCTTCCTATGTAGATCCAATAGCTTCATAGACCTGTCTCCCTACCAAAAAGCCAAATTGTTCAAAGGAAATCGTATAAGAGTGGAACTTCTCCAGTCTAACAACCAACACCTTTGAAATGATCTTATAATTGTAATTACATAGAGAGATAGGTCCACAGTCATCAAATGTTCCAGGATTATCAACCTTTGGAATCAAGGAAATAAGTGTTGAGTTGAATGATCCCATAACCTTTACAGAAGTCCTAACCTCATCCACCACCCTTAATAAGTCATCACAAAATAAGTCAAGGAATCCCAAATATAACTCAACTATATAGCCATTAGGGATAGGAATTTTTTCCTTCTTAAATGTGGAAAGGATAGACAATAACTCATTCTTAGATGTCACCTCATATATATCATTGTTATGATCTTTTGTCACTATTTGAGAAAAGTATGAAGCCAATTTAATAATCTCCACAATATTAACCCCTGTTATATCTTTGTAGATATTACCAAAATGTTTCACACCTAAATTTTCTAAGTCCTTAAAATTCCTAACAACAACCCTTTCCTCATTTGTCATCTCCCAATTGGTATTAATGTTTTTCCTATGGTTAGAAAATTTATGAAAATATTTTGTATTTTCATCCACTAATTTGAACCAATTAGCCCTACTTTTCAATCTTCATTTAACCTCTCTATCTTCCAAAAATTTCCTTTTCATGTATTTTAAATGTTTGAAATCTAACTTAGTCAACATCACCAAAAACAACAGTTGCATTATTCCTAAAAATATCACCTATCTCAAATTCAATCTCTAGATTTTTGTCTCTATTCCCGTGTCTTTCACTTGCACAAGCAACAAATTTTTCTTTAACGGATTTTAATGAAACAACGAGTTGCTCACTTGTCAAACTTCTACAATTTTGGTTGTAATAACTTCAGTTACACCACACAATCTCTTGGAATTCTTCCTATTGTAGGAAATTTGAATTAAATTTGAAGGGACTCCTTGGCTTCTAGCTAATATTTTCCATTTGTAAGGAAACTGTGGAATGATTTGAAAGCCTACCATCCTCAATCCATGACCTGTAACTATCCACCCACTACACAAATGTAGTTAATACCAAGAATCTGTCAAGTCTTTTTGACACTACTTCTCTCCCTGCACTATTATTCCACTAAGTTGGTTTAAGAGTGATCGAGTCTATGTCAACCAAGCCAACCCTTTCTATCTGATGCAGAGAGAATTTTTCCAACCTATCCACTATGGAAGTATCACCCCACACTTCTAATCTATTTACACTAAAATTTAAATCCCCACAATAATCGATCGCCCTTCATCCACCACCCAAAGACTAAAAAACATATTCCATAAATTTTGATTGTCCTCATAAGGTCCATACACATTTAAGATAGTAAAATACCATGGCCTCACCCCAAGGTTAGTACAATTATCTAGCTCTCCAAAAACCTAGCCAGGGAAAACCAAGAGAAACCTAAGCCAACACCCAAGGAGATCCAACAAGCATCACACTAACAAGTCTTCCTAAGCAATACATCTCCTCATCTCCACTCCTTAAAAAGTACAATATAGGGTTTAATCATGAAACCCTTGCTCCAATGTATCGAAGGGATGAAATCCTAACCCTAATATTTAAGATGGTCCAAAAAATTGAAGAAACCCTAACACCTCCAAGACAAGAGAGAGAAAGTACACATAGAGAGAGAGGTGTGATTTTCACCTCAATTCTCTAACATGATATTATTAAGACACAATGATGATGAAATTACTCTCTCCATCCTCTATTTATATGAGAGGTAAAGGGGGAAATAAGACATATGTGGGCCTAAACACTTACAAGCAACCTACAAATCCACAAGTAGGCTCACACATGTGAATAAATACACTCCAAGGGTACACTTGTCAAGATCCAAGGTGATGTCATACACAAGAAAGGCTTGGATGCAAGGACACTCCATGAGATGTTTCCAATGCTCCTCCTTTGTGCCTCCAAGGACTCCAATATCCCTCATAAGCCATGTGATAACTAGGCCTACTGCTCTTGTGTACACTATCACAACCCGAGTGTCCCCAAGTCAAATCCATGCTTCCATGAAAGCATCCAAGATACCCTATGTTGTCTAGGAATCAATGCCCTCATATGGAATTGCAAAATCTTCGCTTCCAATGCAAAGAATCCTCTCAAGCAAGCAAAAAATAAACATATGGACAACATGAAGAATGTCCTAAATGTTTTATGTCTCCAACACTCCAATGAATAATGTCATGCAAACATCCAATTGATATCAAACAACCATTGAGTAATCCACCTCCAATGTGAAAATCCATCTCAGATCATCTAGGAGATAATCATACATCATGTACCACAAACACATGTAACACCTTGAAACATGGTGTAAACAATTTCAAAGTAATCTTGATATCTAACAATCCCTCTTTAAAAGGAAAGTGTTTTCACCAACACCTGTCTCCTCCCTCTGCAAATCCAATAAACCTACCATCAAAAAATTTGTACTTGTGTAGTCTTGAAATAAACCCAAACATCATCTTCCATCCTCGTATCACATATAACCTCTTGAAGACAATTGGATGACTCACAGATGGAAGAAACCAATGCAATATGACTAGTATATCTCTTAGGAGGTATACTTGCCCTCAACGAATATTTGGGCACTCCTATATTCTCTCTAGCCTCTTGATAAATTGAAGTCTCTTCCAGCCTCTCACTAGAATGCATAAGTGGCATTGGATCAACTAGTAACTTGAAAATTCCACCCCCTCTCACTCCTCTATCAAATGTCCTCATATTTTCTAGACTACAATCACTAATGGTGAAATGTTTTCCCTTAAATGCAACTCTCCACTGTACATCTATCATATAAAAATTGAAGGAAATTTCTTGTTCAAACCAAGACCCATGAGAACATCACTCAACTTTAGAACATTACCTGAAAGCATTTGGAAGGAAATGGATCCAACTCCTCTCTTTGTATAATTAACATCATCGCCAAGATCCACACTCATGCCTCTATCTTGCTCTAGAATGTGTTGAATAATGACATGTCACATGTTATATGTATTAAAGCTCCATTATCTCGATACCATCGTGTTGGTGGGTATTTTTCACAACGGTGGAAAAATCCCAATAAATCTCAATGGTTGTATATTAATCTCTTAACAAATGGTTTAAATCTGAGTTAGATAATCAAACCCTAAGTCTACTTTGCATGCTTCAAACCCCAATCTATTCATGAGGTAAAGAACCAAAGCAAGAAACCATTTAATCAACATGAACAAAAGAGATGAAAGAATGCAAATAATTTCATTACCACAATGAGAAGGCCCAAAATATTACACTTGATGGATGAGGTTGTTGAAGTCCAATGGGCCCAAAGCCGTTCCTTTGGATGAGTCCTTGGATTCCTTGATGTTCTTGTGACACACTCCTAATTGGTTGGTGAGCGAGGTGCATAGTCTATAAAAACACAATCAAGAGGAAGAGGTCCTTGATATCCTAGTGACATTTTAGTAGCATAACCTTACTTGTAAGGATCAATGGATGGAGTGACCTCGAGTGCTTTATTTATAGTGGAGTAGTGGCTAAAACCCTTGACATGTTATTCCTTTTAGTGGTTGGAGATGACTAAATCAAGATAAAAAATATAAATTAGGGTTCATGATGGTTCACATATAACTAAATTTCCATCATACAAATTCAAGCACATTGACAAGGGTCGAAAACAATAAAAATTGGTCATTTTAAAGGGCAGTGCAACTTTTGGGGGTGATATCGACATTGTCCATGGATTTTTTACGGGGTATATCTATCTCGACCAAGTTTGGTCAATGTTAGGGTTTGAATGGGTTGATTCTAGAAATTTTAGTCTTATGATGGTGGAAATGGGATGGAAATGGAGGTTGTACATGGAAATAGTGATGTATTTATGTATGACTACTAAAAATGTCGCAAGTGAGAAATTTTGATGTGATACAAAATTGCTCTCTAATGTGTGAGGTTAGGAGAAAATCATATGACTAAAATACATCATAGTTTATTTACTCGAGAATAAGAAGGACCAAGGACGGAGGGGAGGGCCCAAGGAAGGAGGATGGCCTATAGAAGGTGTTGGAGCCGCCTTTGTTTTTCTAGGTCGTTACAATTTCCATTCTCGATGCCCAGAATCTAAAAATGATTTTAATTTTTCCCTCTGAGATATATCGATATCTCTGAAGCTTTATCAAATGAGAAGCGAGGGATTATTGTACTCTCGAAACAAGTCCTACTTTCCGTTAAAATTTTTTCCTCTTTTTGTTCTATCCCGGGATCTCGTAAGTCGGACATTATAAGCTATGTAAATCATACCCCTGAGTTACGAAACAACGAAATCATTTTAAATATTTTACTTAGGACAGTAACAAGGGTAAAGTTTCCTTAACCTAGGTTTAAATAACGTCGAGGTTTCGCACGTCGGCGTTTTCCAAATCCAAAGTTTTGATGTCGCGGCCCCGATAGCCGAGAACACGAGGTCCTTATTTAAGTGACCCATGTCAAGGTTAAAGGTAAAAGCTAAACAGTGGTAAAAGTTTCTCTCGGCATTTCGCCACTCGGCGTTTTCCTTTTCGAAAGATACACCGTCTGAACCCCGACTCGTGAAGTCACGATGCGGATATAAACGTGATTATTTAATCACTTAATCCAAGATCATCTCCCCTTTTAATTAAGTCATGTTATCGCGATATCGCAGTTTCGCGGCTCGACATGCTGACTTTCCGGAAACACATTTTCGAAGCTCCGAGTTGCGATATGGCGAGTAAAATGATTATGAAATTAATTTAGCCCCTAATCATGATTTCGTTTTTATTAATCAAAATCGACCATTGGAGTCTCGGAGGTTAGAGGTTCAAAATGTTAAAAGAAAATCCCTGATATAACGAGTACCGAAATATCGATTAACGTGGGTAAAACCAGATTAATTACGCTAAATCAATACATATCCCAAGATTTGATGTCTGCACAATTTATGAGGTAACCTTGGCCTTTCCATACGCCACTAGTGTTTTAAACCACCAAAATTTATGGCATTAATGAAAAAATACGGTAAATCGATGAATAAGATCGGATTTTTACGGCAAAATTTAATTCTAAATATGATTGGACAGACTCATTCTGAAAGGTACCAAGTTTTCAAATATATGTAAGGGTCGTGTTTCATTATAAAAAATGCATTTCAGATTACGCAGAGCACATTATTTCTGAGCAACTGACTTTTGTATGTATACGCATTTCTATCACAGAAGAGCCAAAACGCAATCCCCAACCATGGCTCCATGGAAAGCATCAAAGGCAAATGTCGAGATTTCTGGACAAGGCTCAGACAATATCTCAAATACTTCGCCTCGAAGTATTGATTCGGTCCCGAATTGGTCTTTTGTTTCAGATGTTCTACAGGCAGAGTTGGTGGACTATTCATACGACTCTAGCGACAACGAAAATGATGATATTATCACCAAATACAAAATAGTCATCCAATCTGGAATGCACAGAGTAGCAGCCAGGCCACGGTTGCTCCCATATTACGACATGGTCTGATGGGCGCTGGACCATGTGGATATACCGACTAGAACTATCATGAACGAGCAAAAAGTTACCATTGGGACTTTCAGGCTGGAACACCTGCAAACCATGTATAAGCTGTCTGCAATGTCCGACTATACATATGGCACATAATTCTTAGACAAGTTCAAGGAGAAGGAATGCATACAGTACGATAAAACCATGTCCAGTTTGATTAAATATTGGGTTTCGCGCGCCGCGAAGTTCAGGGCTGATGGCCACAGTGTATATTCGATAGCCTCCTTAGAACCACAGTACAAGTACGTTGCCATGATGGAATGCAGGCTATATGGGAGAGAGGACACCTCTCATTTTTATCTTTCATGGGTGCCTCTGATGTTTCGGGTCGTCGAAGGTTGCTCCTTCGACTGGGCAAAAATGCTATCCGATAGCTTGTCCAATCGGGTCGCAGAGTATCGGGAGCAGAAGAAGGAAGGGAAGACGTCTTCATTTTTCATGTCGGCATACATTATGGACGCAGTTTGTTCTATGACACCATTTCCATTAATGAGTTGGGGTTGGACTCCAGCCGAAGACGAGCCCATACATGTATATCATGCAAAATTATGGGAAAACAAAGCAAGAAATTTTGTATATGAAATATTTAACTGGGTGACGGTGCCCCTACATGTTGCCATTTTTGGTCACCCGCCACCCCGGATTTCGGACAACATAGTAACCAATATGAGAAGTATAGCAAATTGGTATGTGGAAGCGGAATTTTCATACCTCCGAGTTTTTGGAGCTTCGGTCCCTCCACATGCATTTCCATTGTTCATCCCCGACAAGTTGTCTTGCTGGGAGGTCGCTAGGCAAACAGTGATTGGTGGTGTGAGCAAAGAACTCAAAGGGTACTCAAAAAAGGTATGGCCGTTTTTTCCTATACATTTGAATTCTTATTCTTTATTAGATTTCGGGCATGCCAAAGCCGAAGCGGCAGCACTGAAAGACATAAATTTGGTCTCCATTGAATACAAGAAGCACGATCCACAAAGGGTCGTGAGCAACCATTTGGCAAACTGCGGGCTCAAGAGATTCGAGCATGAGAATTCACCCTCGGATGACATTTTTCTGAGGTGCGAGATCCTATGACGAGATCCTCGCTCGGATATAAGCTTTAACGCCTGGGGAAAGAGCCGATGTTCTGAAGTTCCAGGAACATCAACGTAGCTGTCTCCCCACAGTGTTGTGAGGTGAAGGACCGAGTATGTCGGAGGCAAAACAGAAGGATGCTGAGGTTTCTAAAGATGAGACTCCCGACCAAGGAAAACAACAAGATGAGGGGGAGAAAACGAAGAATCCAGAAACAGAGATAAAGACCCCAGACCCACCGAAGAAGCAGAGCCCGATCGATACTCCGGGAAAATCGACGAAGCAGATTGGAGAACCTATCACATCAGTTACCCCTTTGCAGTCGACTCAGGGAAATCTTGATGCAGGATGGATTTTCAATGTGGAGTTAAGGCCTATCATGAGAGAAGAAATCCCTCCAAATGAGTTCTTTTTCGACAAGAAAAGAAAAGTAGTGGTAAAAAGAGAATTTTTCCAGGAAGGAGAGTCAACCGCGAAGAAATACAAAGTCATAACCGACGGGAAAGACAAGAAGAATGAGCAATTCACGACTAAAATAGCAATAACTCTAGGAGCATATGCCTCAGCGAATCAGTTTTCGGTCGGGCTCCTAAAGAACCAGCTTAAAAGAAAAAATCGCCTCATAAAGACCCTCGAGGCTAGACTAGCCATAGCGACAGAGACCGCCAAAAATCAGGTGAGCATAGGTATGGAGCAGGCCAGCTTGGGCGATAAAAATGAAATTGAGTCGCTCAAATCTAAGCTCGAGCAAACACAGCTAGTGATTCGGGATAGTCAGGAACAAGCGATTCAGTAGAAAGACTTGATCCAACAGCTGCAGGCTAGGTTGGAGATCGCCGAAAGAAAAGCAATAGATATCGGGATGTTTCAAT
Source organism: Picea engelmannii (assembly GCA_009831015.1). Lineage (NCBI taxonomy): Eukaryota > Viridiplantae > Streptophyta > Pinopsida > Pinales > Pinaceae > Picea > Picea engelmannii. Next base: position 37,027 of record ML800354.1, on the reverse strand, counting down.
CCCAGGCGGTGGAGATTCAGAACAAAGTCTCAGCGACCCAACGAAACCTACTCGGCAAGGTAGAAAATATTCAGAACAACTGCTTGTTGATGAATCGGGTTTCAGAGAATTTAGGTGCTAGAGAAAAGGAGGCCGAAGCAACACGGATCGCCTTCCAGGAGGCCGTAATAGCCACAAACAGCAGGGAGCCAGGAAGCACTTATAGGTTCACCATTCCAGAGAAAACTAGGGGTAACATTCTGTTGAAGGAATGGGAGCACAACATCACCGAAGGCAAGCTACAAGCCAAAAAGTTAATAAATTCCTTGGAAGAGGCCTTCGGTTCTATAGATGGTGGTCTGATAGGTATCGATAGCGAGAGTGACGTCGAGGCATTGATGCAAATGGACATGGAAAAGATCTCGCTGGATCTCAAGGAAAAGGAGGAAAGAGACTCTGCCGAAATCTCTCAAGTGACTATGGTAGACATAGTCCAAATAGAAAAATGCATGACCAAGCCGAGCGCGCAATTATGCGCTATCAACATCATAGATGGAGAGATGGAAGACATGTTACAACAGTTGGCCCGAGAGTGCTATTTTATCGAAGCCAACTGTCAGGCAGAACCGTCGAGGCTGATATCTCAGCTGGTCGAAAGATGTGCCACCTGCACCGAGCACGCGCGAGGACAAACGTCTGGCACCTAGTGAAGACAGAAATGAAGAAATGGAGCGATTTCTCTCCACCCTTTCATAACCGAATTTTTGTAATGATTGACATTCTATTTTGTTGTAAATTGTATAAATATATCTGAGAAAGAAAAACTCAAGGCTAGACCTTTTTGTGTCGATTGTAACAGAGTTATTTATACTTTGAGAGTTAATACAAATGCAAATCTGAAGATTCTCAATTCCGTCCCCACTGTGTTATGAGTTTGCTTTCTTGTACCTCATTTTTCATTTCATTTCATATTCATAATTGATAAATGTTTCGTTATAATTTAGTACGACCACTACTATAGCGAATGAATTTGGGTTTTCTGTAATTGTTTACTGTCTTTCCTCTGCACCAGCTATCAGCGGGTGTAAGACCAATCCTCATTTTCAGAACACTACACATATTCTCTGCATATATCGGTTATTTCCTTACACTTTCCTCTCTTGTTTGCACGTGAGATTCTCCCTCGATAGGAGCCTTACATTGTAGACAGCTAAATGTTTTTCCTCTCACCTCACACTTTATTAAGATATAACTCAGTTACGGGAACGAGCCTTGGATTTGCATCCTGTTTTGTTTATGAATCATAAATTCTCTTTTATACGACCAAATTGAGACAACACTTATTTCCTCCCTGTTTCGTTGTTTTACTGTTCCTCTATGACTGTCCCGGTACCAACATAGCCCAATATTGAACCTGGATTATCCATTCAAAATCACATTTCTTTAAATGTTTTCGATACTATTCTCAAAACAACCAATACATGGGTTGAGTTGGAACGATCGTGGGAAGCAATTGAAAGGGATATAACCATTCAGGAATAGTTGGAAGCTAGACAACACCAACTTAGAAATCGACATTAGCTTCCTTAACCGAAGGTTTATAGCTTTCCTTTACCTATCCCTTATTTCACTTTCGGATGCCTAGACACTGTACTTTTGAGCCTTAAGTACAGACTCTGGAACAACATCTTTTTGGCGTCGTTGCCGGGGACCGAAGTTACGAAATCTTTTTCCCTGGGAAAACGACATTTATTTCGTTGAAAGTGTTACCCTTTGATAGTGAACAAAGAGTACACACAGTTTTAAGTCTTTTTCAATCTTTCACTTGGCGACTCAACAAAAAAAATAAACTGGCATCCGTTAGAAGGAATACCAGACAAAACCCGGATGGTAAGCAGATTACGCCCGTTACCGATCCCGATTTTTTTTTAAAGGCGAGAGCCTCTCTTAAGCCAACCGCTGCAGTTTATAAGCCTAAAAACCCTCATTTGAAAACTAAATGTTCTTCAGAACCTTCTACTTCACGCAGTCCTCTTTTTGATACCAAAGATCTGACGTCAAACTTCTCCGAAGTTAGGAGTGAGATTCATCCGACTTTTCCATCTATACACAAAGGAAAGGGTCCTCTAGAAATTTCATCGATAGTTGACATACCTTCTTTTCTTCGGTTGAATTTCCCAACCTCACCTAATTATGAAGAGTGTGTTACACACTCTTTTTCTACGCCTTTCGGTTCACCCGATTATATCTCTTGCAAGTTCGAGGAATTAAGCCCTCAAGTTCGTTACCATTCATCTGTAGTTTTTTCGTCTCACCAAGAAACCAAAGAGTCACTTTTAATTTTCCAAAACCCTCTTTACGACTTCCCACTTGAATCGATGGCAGCCGCCGGAGGAGGTGGTGGAGGTGCTCCTGGAGGAGGTGGAGGAGGTCAAGGACATGTCCCTCCTCCCAGAGTGTTTACCAAAGTAGCAGCAAGATATGATCCCCTGGTTTTACCCGCCCCTTTACATGACCTTCCTGAGAATTATATAAAAAATCTTCCTAAGTTCACTGGGGAGGGGGATCTAACCGCAGCTGAGCACATAAATTTCTTCGACTAGTTCACAGACATCCTAGGTCTAGAACACAAAGACGTGTATTCGAGACTCTTCGTACAAACTTTTGAAGGTCAAGCCTGGACCTGGTTTCAGAACCAACCCGCTGGATCCATCTTGTCTTACGATGCCTTAGAGGATGCTTTCCTCAGACATTGGGGTGAAAGAAAAGATCACCTTTATTATTTAACCGAGCTTGGGTCCTTGAGAAAAAAGAACTCAGAGACAGTTATGGAATTTATCCAAAGATTCAACAAACTGTACAATAATATCCCAGCCAAAGTTAAACCTTCCGAACCCTCGGCCAAAGTAACCTTCGCAGGCGGTTTCGAACTAGATTTTGCCCTGCTTTTACGAGAGAGAAGGGGTGCAACTCTAAATCGGATGCAAGATGACGTGGTAGAGATCAAGTCTAATATGATGGATTCAGGTAAATTAAAGGCTAAAGTAGAAGCAAGAAACCGCGAAAATAGACGCTATAGGGAACCAGCGGGGCCTTCCAGGTCTAATAGGTACACTGATGACAGAGTAGATGATATGGCCCGAGTAATTAAAGAACTGACCAATAAAATCTCTAGGATGGAGTTGGAACAGGTTAAAGCTGATTCTTCTGCCAGAAAGGATTTCAGAAGGAACCCAAATCCCCCGAATCAACAAAGACAAATAAAGAATGAGGATAAAAAAATACAAGCTCCCCTAAAAAGTGAAAATTTTATAGGAGCAAACGACCTCCAAGATTTCGGAGATTCAGATAATGATGTCGCGAATTTCGGTGATGACTGCTCTCAACTGTATCTAACTAGAGAAGATTATGAGAAATCATTAAGCACTCAACAACCGTCAAATGAGGGTGAAGAAAGTGATCATACTGATCCTTGTGAATCTCAATAAGAGACGGAGATGATAATGGCTGAGTTTCAACCCAAATATAACTTAAGATCTAAGAATAAGCCCATATCAATGGCTCAACCCAAGAAAATCCTCCAACGAGGACAAACTTATGAGCCTACTCCAGAGGAGAGCTTATTATCCAACATCAATACAAAAGGAGTAAGCTCACAAGAGCTCGAAGTGGGAAAAGTTGAAACCCAAGCATGACGAACCGAAACAACAAATGAAACTACGTCTGCAACCAGGACCATGAGTAATAAAGCGGTCCAGACGAATAAGTCGGAGAAGAAGGATTCATAAGTCTCAACCAAAGAAACAGACAAGGTGAGTGGAACTTTCAGTTTTGAAAATGAAATAAATAAAATTAAAATACCAATCCCTTTGGTAGAATTAGCAAAAAACCCCGTGTATTGGAAGCAAATTACCAAAGCGATGGGTGTCTCAGAGCTGGAAATCCAATCCGATGTTTTGAACCTGGAAGACGACAAGCCTAACATCACTTTTGGTCCTCATTTTGAAGGGACAAAAGACACCATTTCGAGTTTCTATATCACTTTAAATGTATATGATCAATTGCTACATAACTGCATGTTGGACTTCGGAGCCTCCCACAACGTTATGCCTAAGATTATCATGGACAAGTTGGGTCTCCAGATCACCAGACCCTATGGAGATATTTACTCTTTCGACTCTAGAAGGGTTAAATGTATGGGGATGATAAAAAATTTGGTAGTCACCCTGGCACAGGTCCCAGTTAAGAGTATCTTGATGGACGTGGTTATTGCTGATATTCCCCCTAAGTATGGCTTACTGTTATCCAGATCATGGGGAGCCAAGTTGGGGGGTTCTCTGCAGTTGGATATGACATACGCCACCATTCCTGTGTTCGTTGGACAGTTTACTCGCTTATACAAAGAAACGAGGCTAGCCTATACGGTAAGTGACCCTCAAAACCCGAACAATTTCCCTATTTATATAGCAGATCAAGATTTGGGAAATTGTATTTTGTCTTTTGATGACATTTTAGATGGTTGTCCAGAAGAAAATGATATAGAACAGGACAAGTCAGATTATATGACAGAGGATTTGTGTAGCACCAGTGTTTGGAAGATGTATTTTGACGGTGCCTCATCTCGTGAAGGGGTTGGTGCAGGAGTGCTTTTAGTGGCCCCCGAAGGAAAGTTCGTGGTTCCTTTTTCCTACAGACTACAGTGGGATATAGATTACACTAATAACGTATGTGAATATGAAGCGTTGGTCTTAGGATTGGAAGCTGCCAAGAAGCTGAAGATAAATAACTTTGAAGTATACGGAGATGCTGAGTTAATAGTCAAACAAATAAACTGACAGTATCTAGCCAAGCATCCCAGATTAAGAACATACAGGAATTGCGCCTGGGATCTCATGGAAAACTTTTTCTCATCCGTAAATGTCCATTTTATTCCACGCGCAGAGAATTTACATGCTGATGCATTGCCTAAAGCAACTTCGACTTTCTCCCCTTCCACAACTTTCAAATTGAAGTATCACATTGAAATCAGACACAAACCATCTATACTAGACAATATCCAACACTGGAAGGTCTTTGAAGATGACGAACAGATTAAGAAATTCCTCGCAGCGGTGGGTGAATTCTCCAAAATTCATGCAGACCAAGAAAATCAAAATGACCCGATATGGATCATGCAAGAAGGAGAGGATCCTGAAGTCTTCTGAGAAAAAATCGCGGATCATCGTATGCTAGTCCTTAAAAGCAACCAGATTCCAAAAGGATTGATTCCTTTGGAAAGACTTTTTGACCAGAACGACATACCTTTAAAGTCCACTTTACGGCCCCAACCAGAAGAAGTGGAGGACTGTGATATAGGAACTAAAGAAAACTCCAAGATGGTAAAAATATCAAAATTCCTCCCTCCTGATTTCAAAAATAAGTATAAAGACCTACTCAGACAATATAAGGACGTTTTCGCCTGGACTTATGATGAACTATGGACATACGACACTTCCATAATTGATCACAAAATACCTCTAAATCCTGGGGTTAAACCGTTTAGGAAAAAGCTTAGACAGATCAACGCCATTTTGTTACCTGTGATCGAAAAAGAAGTTAAGAAACTTTTAGACGCGAAAATAATTGTACCTCTGAGATATTCAGACTGGGTAGCAAATCTGGTCCCTATCAGGAAAAAGAATGGGGAAATCAGACTGTGCGTGGATTTCCGAAACTTAAATAAGTCGTCTCTCAAGGAAAACTATCCACTGCCCAAAATGGACCATGTGCTAGAAAAATTGGTCGGAGCTAACCGAATGTCTATGATTGACGATTTTTCTGGATACAATCAAATCGCCATGAATGAACAAAACAAAGAGAAAACTGCTTTCACTACGCCGTGGGGTACGTTTATGTATGATAAAATGCCTTTCGGTTTGATGAATGCAGGAGCTACATTCCAGCGCGCTATGGACATCGCTTTCGTTGGAGAAAGAGATAAGTTCGTAGTAATCTATCTTGACGATTTGACGGTTTTCTCTAAAACTGACGAGGAACACTTGATACATCTTAAACAGACATTCGAAAAATGTCACAGGTTTGGTCTATCTCTAAATCCAAAGAAATCACATTTCTCCATGCGGGAAGGTAAGCTTCTTGGTCATATCGTATCTAGGGATGGAATCAGGATTGATCCTAAGAGAATTGAAGCAATAAATACTATAAGTATTCCAAGAAATGTTAAAGAAATTCAATATTTCTTAGGAACAATAATTTTTTTACGAAGGTTTATTCCGAATTTCGCTGAGATTGTAAAACTGATCACAGGCATGTTGAATAAAGACAGCGAAGTGAAATGGACGACCGAGGCCAGAGCATCATTCACTCACAGTAAGAAAGTCATCAACGAGACACCTGTGTTATCAAGCCCTGACTATCTGAAAGATTTTCTTATTTTTTCATTTGCCTCTGAACACACGATTATCGCGGTACTCCTACAAAAGAACGAAGAAGGTTTTGAACAACCAATCGCTTTCTTCAGCAAGAGCCTCAGAGACACAGAACTGAAGTATGATATAATAGAAAAAAAAGCGTACGCCATGGTAAAGGCATTAAAGGCATTCATAACATATGTACTTCATTCCAAGATAATCGCGTACGTACCTACCAGTTCTGTGAAAGATATTCTAGTGCAACCAGACAGCGATGGAAAAAGAGGACGATGGCTTGCCAAAATCCAAGAGTTTGATTTGGAGGTTAAGACGACTAAACTGATAAAAGGACAAGTCCTGGCTAAGCTCTTAGCTGAGTCAAATTTCAGAGCCCTAGGTATCAATTGCCTGCAAGAAGGTGATGAAGATGTGAACCTGAACGAGATGGATGAGCAAGCAGTCCCAAACAGGATCGAAGAAAAGTTCATATCGTAAGGCTGGTACAAAGATATAGTGTCATACATGCTGACTCTAAAATGCCCAAGCGAGCTATCTCCATCGAAAGCCAGAACTTTAAAACTTCATGCGGTGAAGTATTGTATCACTGATAGTCAACTATATTGGAAAGATCCACTTGGTTTCTTGTTAGTCTGTTTAGTTGAATCAGAAACAAAGAAGGTTATAGACGAATTTCACGATAGAGTCTGTGGGGGCCATCACGCATGGAGAGCCACAACTTACAAGATTTTGAGGGTTGGATACTACTGGTCAAAACTATTTTCGGACGTAAATGCCAAAGTGCATGCCTGCAACCCTTGTCAACTATTTGTGGGTAAACAAAAGCTCCCAGCTCTACCTTTGATTCCAGTCAAAACTGAAGCTCCATTTCAGCAATGGGGTCTGGACTTTATAGGCGAAATTAATCCCCATTCTAGTGCTCAGCACAAGTGGATTCTAACCGCTACAGATTATTTTACTAAGTGGGTGGAAGCCATTCCAACCAAAAGGGCAACAGACTCGATGGTAATAAATTTCTTAGAAGACAATATTTTGTCTAGATTTGGTTGTCCCTGAAAGATAGTTACTGACAATGCCCAAGCCTTTAAATATATGGCTATGATCAGCTTCTGTCAGAAGTATAACATCATCCTTGGCCATTCCATATCATATTATCCCCAGGGAAATGGATTGGCCGAGTCATCTAACAAGAGCCTGGTAAATAGAATCAAGAAAGTATTGGATGAAAATAAAAGGTCTTGGCATGTGCACTTAAAGTACGCTTTGTGGGAAAATCGCATAAGCACAAAAAGGTCAATTGGAATTTCACCTTTTCAAATGGTATACAGGACCGATGTTGTACTACCTATAAACCTAGCGCTCCCAGTAATGAAGTTATGGAAATATCAAAATGAAGAACCCAATCATGTCACCAGGAGAATTAATCAACTGATTGAGGTTCAACAACATAGAGTTGACGTAGATGAGAAGCTGCAGAAATACCAAGATGATATGAAGGCATTATTCGATCGCAAAGCGAAGGACATAGATTTCCTCCCAGGTGACTTAGTGTTTGTAGTGTACCAATAGGCTCTGATACCAATTTGTAGTGTACCTTTTCACTACCGGGGTTTACAAACCTCTCAGTTACCATTCTATACATGGAATTTTACATAATTTGTAAAATCATTATAAGCACATGCATTTAATCATTAAACACACGTAAATTACAGAGTAAAGCATATCTTGTTACTACTATAATTAAACATTCCATAGTATTCAACAACACTTCACTTACACACAGCGGAAAACATGATAATATATATACAACACCGCCAAAACATGTTCAAAACATAATTCAGAATACTTATCTTTTAAAAGCTGTAGAAATCACCAACCGAGTGCAGGCCTTCCACGAACCTCACAGCCTTAGACCACACTGTTCATCAGCTCAACAGTGGGTCACCCCCGAGCTAGGACCGAGCTCCACCCCAAGGCAAGGAATCTAGACTCAGGCTGGGGTTACAGGGAAGACAGCACAGAAATATCTGGAAGGATTCTTCCCAAAGACGCCATCTTACGCCCACTACTACTAGACCCTCATTCCCCACATGCCTGTTCCGCTCGGGAGTATACACCTTCACACGCACAGTCCATCGGTGCTAACCTTCCCTTCTGAGTCTCGGCAACAGGCCGGATCAGGAAGTCTCAGAGCCCGTAGCTGGTGCTGGACACTCTCTGGAAGAAAACACTTCCCAGCAAACTCTTTCACCTGGAAAGAGTTGCTCGCAGGCCTGACAACCTGCCTCTTCAAACCACAGTCACCTCCCTCTCCTGG
>ML800353.1:56213-152821 GCA_009831015.1 Picea engelmannii | reverse complement strand
AAAATAAAACTTAATATTAATAATTATTATTTTTTATTTCAAATTATATATAGATAACAATGTGTTAAGTCTTAAAACTTTGATATTAATAGTCGACTCCAACTCCCCTTGAAAATTCCAATTATTGCTTTAAATCTCCCATAAAATCAAAATGCATCTACAAAACATGATATTCTTAGTGAAAGACCTAACCATAAGCAAAAAAAATTATTCTTAAAAATTAGATTCATGTCCACTCAAAAACTCAAATAAATTTATTCTTTTTAATAAATTATATATCATTAATTACACTTATAAATAAAATATAAAAATCATATAAAAATTAATTATAAATTTAAATATAAATATTTTAATATTATTTATAAACAAAATGTGTATAAAAAATATTTATTTATAATCTTTTATTAAATATTCTATTTTTAATAGGTAGAAAACATAGTTTTTATTTTCATTAGTTTTGAATTTGTAACTTCAAGGATAAGATACATGTTATTCACTGTTAGGTCCACTTAAGATGTAAAAGTGGATTTTATGGTTAAGAATATGCTTTTCCTCTTAGAAGATTATAGATTTAAACCCATAAAAGATAGGGTATGCCACCTCTTTAGACTTTAATAATAAAATTAGTGTCCTAAGAAGATTCTTTGTCCCACAAACAAGAAGATCTTATACATCAATTTGGTTTCTGACTTGACAATAACCTTAAAATTATATTATATTATATATATAACGTAGATACATAAGCTTATCTCAATGGAAATGAAAAACCCAAAAAAAAGAAGTAAGTTGCACGTGGGTTGAAAGACATCTGTCGATCTCACTTGATAGAAAGCAATGCATAAAATCTAATAGGGAATTCTTGTAAAACTAATACTAAGAGATCACAAAGGTGACCCAGCGACCGTCATGAGGTCGATCGGGCATGGGTTCAGTTGTCGAACAAAACTTTTTTGTTTTACCACATTCAGACAATGGATGTTTTGAAAGGGGTGTTTTGTGATGTTGTTTAAGTAACGTCTATTGACAACAGAAACACTGAAGCTTTGTTTGTATTTTGTTTTTAATAAACTGCTTATGTAATTATATATAACTTATTATGTAATCAGTTTTTATTTTAAAAATATAAATGATAATTATCTTTTAAGTTTATTAACTCACTGTTGTTAAAATTAATTTTTAATAGTATAAATGTTGTCATATAAATTATTATTAAATCATCTTATAAAGACAATTCTCTAGAATTTGTAATTTTTTAAAAACCTATCATTACACGGACACTGGAACACAAGAATTTCATAAGTATTTGTAATTTTTTAAAAACCTATCATTACACGGAACACTGGAACACAAGAATTTCATAAGTATTTGTGGATAGTAAAAAAAATGTCCTTCAAATTTTTAATTTCAATAATTTTTTTTTTTTTTTTTCATTATTATGTTTATTTTCTCTGTAAATTAATATTTAGAGAATGCTCATGTCGGTGCTTAACCCTATAGATAACAAGTATCACAGTTAATAAAAAACGAGCAATTAGAATGTTCACTTGATCCATAACCAATTTTTACTTAAGTATTAGAGATCGTCTTGTCATCAAGATATAAATTTGGTATACTTGGATGTCTACCATGGAAAAGTGATTGAGGAGATCTCTTATCTTTAGAGGAAATCTCTTGTAAATTGCTAAATAGTTATAATTTTTGTTTTGCTAACAACACATTTTTTTTAATTGAACAATAATTATACAATATACAACAATAATGTTGTATGCAGGCAGTACTTAAAAACCATGTTCATGCTTTTAAAAGAGTATTACAATGAATAAATTAGAGCAAATTCATGCTTTCAAAAGAGTTTTACAATGATGAAATTAGAGCAAATTCATGCTTTCAAAAGAGCATTACAATGATAGAAAATGATGAAATTATAGAAAATTCATGCTTTCAAAAGAGTATTACAATGATGAAATTAGAGGAAGTTTTTGAATGGAAAGCTGATACATATGCCACCCTTTACTTGCAAGAAATAAGTGGAGCTCCAATCATCACCGACAGTTTTAATAGTTGTCTGATTCCATGTTGCCGTTTCTGGGTCAAATTTAAGTTCCCACGTAGGCCAGTAATGTAGGTCTTGCTTCACAGTAACAACATGGCCATTTCCATGTAAATCCAATGTCCGAACAATAATGAGATCACCATGATCGAATTCCTTTGTTGCATTTACAAATGTCTGAAAATCCGGTGTCAGTTTTTCATTTACTTGAACAATCCATCCAACAGAAGCAACTCCATATGTATGGGCAGGGCTGCCAGGAATGCCTCCTGACAGGTATACCCCATGCCCTTGTTCCGGCCAAAATCCCAATGAACGGACAACTGAGTGCGTCTTCTGTATAACATAGCTGCACCAATTTACCATGTGTGTGCTTCCAAACCCACCTCTTACATCCGTGCCCACAAGAACCTTAATCTCTTTACCCTTCCACCAAATCGTCATTCTTAGATTTCCTTGTTCATCGTTGCTCTCGTCAAGAAGCTGGCAAGCATTTTCAGCATCACGATAATTAGTAATTGGCTTCCCATTTATGGCTAATACCATGTCACCAGTCTGCACCTTACCTTCTACTCGTGATCCGGCGAAACAACACTCCACCTGCAACACATGTCATCTCATAGGATCTTTGTTTCCTAACTTGGTAATCCACTCGTCACTTAATCCAAAACCACGGGCCTTCCAAAGTAAAATTGGACAAAGGTGAACCTCTAAAATGTGGAGAAGGGCATATAGATTTTAATTCCATTAAAAACCAAATGTGAACAAGGTGAATCTACATTTCCATTAATAATCTTCTCTAATACCTGGCTGACAACATAAATTGGAATTCCTTGCACGAATGGAATCTCTTTCCGCGACGAGTTGTAAAAGCTGCCCCATAATGCCTGAACCCTTCCTTTCTCATCAACTAGTACACCAGAAAATGTACTCCCAAAATCTGCTTCTAATTCGATTACGTTCATGTTCATGGCTCTATACGGGGAATATCAGCTGGACCAATATTCAATGAAACTCCTGGGTTTGAGAGAAAGGACTTGAGCGATGTAGCTTGTAAGCTCAGACTCAACCGAACAAGATATACAACATCGCCCCTATTCAAAGAAGGTTCAGGAAGAAGAACAACTGCACGTACAGCTGCAACACCAGCTGGACCTAGTGCCGCAGGATCATATGCTATTAATGCATAATTGTGGACAGGGTGCAGAAAAAGAACCCGCCCAGGGATTTCCATTGGGTACGCAGCAAATGCTAGCATGACATCTGCTACAGGTGTGGCCACTGTGTTCTTGTCAACCACAACTATTCCCATGGCTCCATCATGATAGCCCATCACCCCTGTTTGAGAAAGGGGGTTCATCTGCGCACCATCAAGTAATGAGGATGGTGGTACATGAACCTCAACCATCAAAAGACTTGATTCAATTATTTGCTCGGCAGATGAAGATTTAATTATCGGTGCTCCACCGGGCTCAGCTTGATTTTTCATTCGTCTCCTCTTTGTCTTTGTCTTGACTGGATCAAGGCTGGTCGACATTGCAAGCCTCCTTTCCCACAGTCCAGTCACGTCGTCTCGATTGTAGAGATGAGGCTCTGCATACCATTCATGCCTGTCAACAGTGACAAGAACAAACCTAATTCGATAAGGATTTTCATATGTCAGAAATTGTAGCGGAACCCGTAATCCTCTATGTAACTTGGAGAAAATGGATATAAAATCTTCAAGTCCTGTGGTCTTTTCCCCTGCCAATGTTTTAATGATGGCATGAGGAGGAACACCTGCCGTCGACAACATATAGCCTGGTTGAGCAACTTATACTAGACCACAATTAAAGAAGAAATTCCTAGCCTGTTGGTACGATAGAGGATGAATTACACCACCACTTAGTTCCAAGAATTTGCTAGGAGTTATAGAATGCAGGTTCTGGACCTCCAAAACAACATTTACCGGAGCACCACCCCTCAGAACCTCTATATCGATCGCCTTTCCAACATTATCATCCAACACTGTCTCCAACTTCACAAAATGCGTCACAAAATCACCATTCACAACCATTCACCCGGACAAGTACATCCCCTAGCTCCAAATGATTCTGAGCAGGACCTCCCGGCACCACGGAATCTATCACAAGAATTGCCGTCGCGGCAGGAAAAGCCTTTCTTACTAATTGGTCAACGTCGCCTAGAAACCCTAACGAAAGTACCTCATCAAACCCTCTGTGAAGAAGGGTCATCTAGAGTGTGGAGGAATATGATCTGCTTGCCATCCAATGTCGGACTCATCCTTGTACCTCTGTAAAATTTCCAAAGCCCTTACCACTCGATCCAGTGGAAGAAAAAACGAAAAAGGAGTTTTTCCGGCAGCATGTAATCCAACTGCTTGCCCGTCACAATCAATTACTGGTGACCCACTTGAACCTGCTCTTGTCCCTGAAGCTGCCTGCATATAAAATGTATTGAAGTCATTGTAACCATCCGTGCTATAACGAGGGGCCTGTCGATCCAATCGGGCTATGGTTCCTGCAAAAACTGAAATCATTTCTTCACTGCCATTACCCACCACTCGGATTTCCAATCCAACAGCTGCAGCTTCTGGTGCAAGAGGGATTTCCTCAGGTTCCATAAACTTGAACCAATAACCAATATTTTGCTCAACAAATTGAACCGATACTCCAACCAAACCACATGAACATAGGAGGATCTGAACCCCAACAGATCACAGGACCACACAAGGAGCTGAAGTCATCACTCCTCATGTGATAGTATGTGCTGAAGAATGCAATGCGAGACCTAGCAGAAGTCGCAGTGAAAGTGAGTTTACCCATCTTGAAGCCGCCGGTGCCCTGCGATTCATAGGGAACCTGGACAGTCTCCCGTCCCCCGAACACTTCGACGATCATGGAGCCATTGCACTTGTTGTTTCCGTTTCCCACCAAGAAGCTCAGAACGTACGCTTTCCCCACCTCCGTCTTCACCATATGTACAGTAGAACTGTTTTTACCCGCGAGGAGCTCCACCGCTCTCCTCCCCCGTGGAATGGCATAGTGGAAGGCGTCGATGTATTTGACAGCCTTGAGAGACTCCATTATCCATCGATGTATTTGACGGCCTTGAGAGACTCCATTATCCATCCCGACAGTGGAGAATTGTCGTCGTCGTCGCTGTTGGGAGGAAGGAGGACCCCCGACGATGAGTTGCGGAAGATTAAAGGCCCCTCTTCGAAATTTCCATTCTTCACCAGGTTACCTGTACATTAACACAAATATGACTCTTTATTCAATGGCCATGTGCTTAGAATCTCTTCATTAGACTATGCTTTTCCCAGAAAGATCTACTATACTACTGAAAGAGTTTATTCTTCAACATTAAGCCATGGTAGTACTAATGATTTGATTAATTAATTACCCCTGATGTAGGGTGGGGGAATCAGCTTCTTGATGGCGATGTCGTCGATAAGAGGACCACAGGCGGGATCGTCATCCATGCCAGTATTGTGAAAAATGACATCGATCATGTTGGAGGGCGCCCAGAAGGCCCATGCATACGAATCCCATCCAGTGCTGCTGTAAATCGTCTGCATTGGCAGATCCCTGGCATCAGGCGAAACAAACACATTCAAGGTCTCCATTTGGGCGCAGGTTCGAGCCACGCTGAAGGTGAAGGAGTAGTAGGATTCTTTCTTTACTTCGATTCTTTGCGTCAGTCGTGCCTCGTTTCCGAGCCTCGCGGCGTGAACTCCATTTTCGTGCCTTGCTTTTGCCCGAACGATATGTATTCCACAAAGCCCCCGATCTGCCAAAAGGGAATGGAATTCGTCCCGATGACCGCCGTACCGTTCATGGCGGAGGGCTTTGGGGCGTACTCGAAGTTTCCATTCAACAACAAACCTGTGGATATATACATTATAACAACAGTTCATCCGTCAATTCAATCCAATTTCAGTAATCTCAGAAACAGGGAAACATGAATTACATGCTTACGATCTCCAATGGGTGTTGCTACACTCTGTTCGATGATCCATAACACCCCTAGGATATGAAAAGTACGGCGTAGAAAACTAGTAGATACTCTCCGAACCAAAATCCCGTCCGAGCTCGTTGTAATTTCAGAACTGACTGACTAACACTGATGTTTATCACAAAATGTACGATATTTAATTATTAATGTAAATAAGATTTATTAAAATATATTTCTTTTAGTACGTTTGAAACAAAATAAATTTTATAATTTAGTTCAAATATTTTATGTTTTTAATGAGTTTTTATTTTAATTGAAAATTTAGACAATTGTAAATTTTAATAATTGAGTTGATGTGATAGGTTTTTAAGGACACTAAATCTGTTTATATATTAAAAAACTATTTAAAGAATATACAATTGTAATTTAACTAACAATTATGTTGCAAAACTATACCTTAATTTACTAACAAACATATCTATTTTATATTGTAGCCAAATTTAGAATTGCCCAAGTCCCATATTCTCAGCAAATCATTATAGATAAAATGGAAATTGTTAATCAAATTTCAATAAAAAAAAAAAAAAAAACCAATTTTTTTTTAATGAAAAATGCACACAAAACATGATATTCTTAGTGAAAACCCTAACCATAAAAAAAAAAGTATTCTTAAAAATTAGATTCATGTACACCCAAAAACTAAAATAAATTTATTCTTTTTAATAACTTATATATCATTAATTACAATTATAAATAAAATATAAAGATCATATAAAAATTAATTATAAATTTAAATATAAATATTTTAATATTATTTATAAACAAAATGTGTATAAAAAATATTTATTTATAACCCTCATTTATTAAGTATCTTTTTTTTTTTTTGTAAATGAGTGTGAATCTATATTGCTTTGTAAGGTTATAGTACAAAATTGATGCAGGGATTCCCAGGATCTGTCTTAACGGAAACTGAATTTGGGGTCCTTGGAGTGCATTATCTGAAAATAGACAAAAGGTGCCTGGGTCGCCACAACAAGAAACCAACCCAGGCTACCATAATCCAGTCTAAAAAAACTTTATCAAAAGAAATCAAGAAAAGTCTGAACATAGTGGGGTGAGCTCCTACTCTGAGAGACAGGGTCTGGGCGGGTCCTGTGCTAGTCTAGGTTGACGGGGTGCTCTGCGTTCCCTTTTTGCTGTGCCGCGTCCTCCTCCCTCTGTTCTACCAGACGTAGCTTTTTGATGCAAGCTTTCGATTATTGTCGGCTGGAGTGATATCTATCTGGTGGACATAGTGTAAATAGAGATGAAATTGTCCTTCCATCTGCTCCAATTTCTCCTGTTGTCTTTTTTGGTCCTCCACCAGCCTTTTTATCCCCATCTCCAGGTTGCTGAGGCGGTTGAGAATTCTTGTGCGCTCTTTCTTCTGCTCTTTGGTTTTCATCATGTTGGTCTCCCCCCTGTTCGCACACATCTTACCTATCAACATTTTGGTTCTCCAAGCTTCTTCCACCATCTTGTGGTAGAGGGTTATCCTCGATTGTGTGGTTCTAGGGTCCCGTATCCTCCCTGCTTCCTGGGTTAGTGTTGACCAGGCTTTGACCCTGCAGGCGTTGTTAATTTCGTCCTCCCATCTTTTAATGATCGTCTTCCCCTTGTTGTCTGCCTTCGTGAGAAAAGTGTTCCTTGCGTCCTTGACCGCCTGTTCAATTCTTTTCATCCGACGAACGCTCTATGGAGGTTCCTTTCCTTGGGGGCCTCTCTTGTTGCTGGTTTTATTCATGCGTACCATCTTGACTTGCAGGTGGTGGTTCTTACGTTGGGTTCTTTCCCTGTTCCGTTGCACCTCCTTCTAATAAGTAAGGCGGCCCTTGTAATTGCAATGCCTCGTTCTGTGATATGTTCTGGTGTCCCAACCTTTATGAAGCCAAACTGACTACGGTCCCATCCTTGCAATCATGATTTGCTCATCAAGGTGGTCCTGCCAATCAGAAGACTCTGTTCCAGAGCATGTGCATTTGATGACCCTGCTGTTATCTCTGCTCCAATGCTCTGCCCTGCTCATCGTACACCATCCCTTTTTCGGTTCCATATCGGTACTTAGGTGAGGTGTGTTCCTACTTGGCCCTGGTGAGACCTGTTGTCCATCATCCTTTGCTGCCTACGAGTTAGGTTCATCTTCCTTTATCGCTTGCGATTTATCTCTTCTGCTTTCCAAGGGGTAGCTTATGTACTTCTTTTTATTGATGGGCCTATGGTGCCATACTTTCGCCTGATGTGTGATCTACGTTTGCATTTGCAACCTTATTTGATTGGTGGGCCATCAGATTCTGTCTGGGACCTACGTGTCCTACGGTGGCTATTGCGCCTCCATTCTTGCCGTAATTTCCTGTAATACTCTTGTTATCCCAGTCTTTTGCCGCAAGTTGGGTGCAGTCTGCTCGGAATTGACCTTGCTCCAGATTGTGTCCAGTTCTGGACCTTCTTTCTCGACCCCCTTGTTTTCTATTCTGTTCGCCAGTCCATTTGCTGACCTCCTCACCCAACGCAACTCCACATTGATCCCTGTCCGCAAGTGCTCCTGGATTTTGTTCAGTATGTATGCCAATCGCCAGTGCCTTTGGATCTTGCCTATTCGGGTACCGTTTTGGAGTTTTCTCACTGTGTTGATGATCACTAGCGTAGAGTCTCCTTCCACTATGGCGTTCATCATCCCTTCCTGGCTGAGAATATCCAGATCTGTTTCCAGGGCCCCGAATTCTGCGACGTTATTGATGGAATTGTCCAGGCTCCCCGCGTATAGTCGTATGATGTTCCCTTTACTGTCCTTGATTACTCCTCCCATACCTGTTCTTCATGGGTTGCCTTTCGCCGCCCCATCAAAATTCAACTTGAGAGAGCCTGGAGGTGGCGGCTTCCAGTTGCGCTCACCTCCTTAGAGTTGCGGCTGTTGTCTGTTTGGATTAGGGTTGCGCCCACCGGTTAATTGGAAAACCTCTAGGACTCTGGACTCCTGGTCCATGGGTTGCGCGCTACCTTCCTGGCAGTTGCTACTCATCACCGTCTCGCGTATGATGGAGCTTATTGTTTCCTTGATCTTCCCTTCTGGTCAACTTTGGTTTCTGAAAATGCATCTGTTCCTTTCCTTCCATGTCAACCATATGATCATTCCTGGGGTGAGGATCCAACAAAGGTTCACCTATGCTTGGTCATTGTAGTTTTCTCTCCAGAGCTTGATTGTTGCGGCTATGTTACCACAGATCCTGTCTGACTGACGGAAGATACTTGCAGCCCAGTCCCACAGTTCTGCAGTGTAGGTGCATTCGTCGAGGAGATGACATAGGTTGTTTCTTCCTGAGTTTGACATAATTGACACCTTGACGGACCAGTGAAACCTCTTTTCCTTAGGTTATCCCAGGTTAGGATGCGGTCGTGTAAAATTAGCCACTGAAAGATCTTAATCTTTGGCCATTGGGGGCTGTTCCAGAGCTTATCCCAATGTTGTGCTAGGTCATCTTGGTTTGGGTCCGCCATATAGTGCCAGACTTCTTTTAGGTTGAATTCCCCTCCGTCATTTTTGCCCCACCTTAGCTGGTCTTCTCCTTCCGTTATTGTTATTTTCCGTCTGCCCAGTTCCTGCTCCACCTCTTTTATTGTTGTTGCGGTTATCTCATTGTTCCGAGGAATAATCTTGTCCCAGGTTCTCCATTTGTTGCAGTCCGTTCCCTGCTGCTAGTATCGATAGACATTGATTTTTCCTTTCGTGATGAGGTCCTATTGGAGTATTCCTCTGTCTGGGTTTTCCATCCTTGGTTCCTGTTGCCAAGCGTCCTCCCAGAATTTGGATGTTCTTCCATTCTTAATTTCCCAAAAGATGTGTGTCTGAATCCATGCTTTGTTGCGCCATGCTAGGTTCTAGATGGTTAAGCCTTCCTTGGTTCCTCCAAAGCGGATTTTGTCCTGGTCGCGGGTGTCCGGTGCGTACTTTGCCTTCCATAGGTTTACCCAAGGTGTTGTAGTTTCTTTGACCCAACGCCACCATAGTTTCGCCCCATATGCATTGTTGGTTGTTTGTGGATCTTGCAGCCCCAAGCCTCCTTTTCTTTTTGGTCTGCAAACTTTCTCCCAGGCCACCAGGGCCCATTTTTTCTTTGTTTCCGCACCTCGCCACAGGAAGTCCCTCTGGATGGATCTAATTTTCTATAGGATCCCCTATGGGGTGGGGAAGACTAACATCATATAGGTTGGAATATCTTGTAAGACAATCTTAGTTAGGATCAGTCTGCCAGCTAGATTAAGGGACCTATTCGTCCAGTTTTTTACCTGCTCCTGTAACCTGTTTATTACTCCTTCCCAAGTTGACAACTTATATACTTTGTCTGTCAAAGGAACCCCCAAATACTTGGTTAGGAGTGTTTTCCGTTCAAAGCCTAGGATGTTGGTCAAATTCCTTTGGATAGCTGGGTTGGTATTAAAGAAAAAGATCATCGACTTGGAGTGGTTGATCGCAGCGCTCGAGGCTTCACCAAAATCTTCTAGAATACGTTTGTAGGCTTTGGCTTCTTTGACCGTGGGTATGCCGTGGAGGAGTGTATCATTTAAAAACTGTTGGTGGGTTGAGGTAGGGCAATTTTCGAAGGGTTTGAGCCCTGTTATTTCTCTAGTTGTTGTTGTGCTCTTTATGCTCCTGCTAAGGCCTTCCATCATCATAATGAACATGAAGGGGGACAATGGATCACCTTGTATGATCCCTCTCGTGGGCTAGAAAGGTTTGGCTGGGGCTCCATTGATTAGTAGCGAGTAGCTTGTTGTGGATACTAGGCTGAAAATCCAACTGATCCACTGCTCGGTGAAACCAAAGGCTTCCAAAGTCTTGATCATGTAATGCCAACTAATTTTATCATAGGCTTTTGCTAGGTCCAGTTGTATTAACATTCCCCCCCTCTTTTGAAGTTTTAAGGTGTGGATGATTTGTTGAGCCTGGATGATATTGTCCATTATTTGTCTACCCTCCATGAAGCTTGCCTGTTCTTGTGAGATTAATGAAGGTAGGATGGGTTTCAATCTATTTGCTATGACTTTGGAGATAATTTTGTAGATTACGTTACAAAGTGTTATAGGTCTGTACCGGTCCAGGGTTTTGGCTTCATTTTCTTTAGGGATTAGGGTGATCATTTTTGCGTTTAGTGCTTTAAGGATGGAGACAGACCTTCTAGAGTCCTCTACTACCTTATAGATGTCCCATTTGACAATTTCCCAGCAAGCTTTGAAGAACTCCACAGTGAAGCCATCTTGACCTGGTGCTTTCCCACTGGGCATTTCCTGGAGGGCTTGATCAAATTCTTCCGTGGTAATAGGTTTGTTTAGGAAAATGTTTTGTTCCTCAGTGACCAGGCGAGGAATATGTTGGGTTATTTTCTGGATGGCCTTCGATCTGTCTTGATGAGGTTCTTGGGCTATCCCATGGAAGTGGCTGACCATAGCGCTTTCGATCTCCTGATGTGACTCATGCTCGATTCCATCCTGGTCCTTGATCTTTAGTATTTTATTATGGGCTCTTCTAGCCATGGTTGTTCTATGGAAGAACTTGGTGTTTCGATCTCCTTCCTTTAGCCATCGGATGTGAGACTTTTGACGCCAGAGTGTTTCCTCCTGCTGGCATTGCGCCTCCCATTCTTGTGTCATTCAGAGCTCTTCCTTTTTCTGGTCCTCCGTATAGCCTTCCTGTAAGCAAATTTCTTGGAGTTTTTTCATTTTTTCTTCGATGTCGTTTTTCTCTGTGTTTATATTCCCAAAGATGTCCCTATTCCAATCCTTGAGTTTTTTTCTGATGTATTTAAGTTTCTTGTGTAGTTTGAACATCCTAGTCCCTTGCTCCAGTTGCTCCTCCCTCCACCATTGTTTGATTTTTTTCTTGAAAGTCGAGTGATCGATCCATAATTTCTCGAATCTGAAGGGTTTGTTCTTAGGTGTTGTTAGGAAGCTGGCCTCCAGTTGTACTGGCCAATGATCAGATCCACCCCAGGGGAGGATGTTGTAGTCTAAGGTTAGCCCCTTCATGATGATTGACTTCGATACAAGGAATCAGTCAAGTCTTGTAGCTACCTGGAACTGGTTTATCCGTTTATTATTCCAGGTGAACTGTCCATTCTTGGTTTGGAGGTCTACCATCTCCTCTCTGTCTGTAAAATTTGAAAACTCCTCCGCATCCCGATCCAATCTTCTCGTACCACCCTTCTTTTCTGCAAGGGAAGTTATAATGTTGAAGTCCCCTGGCAGTATCCAGTGGAGGTTGGTGGCTTAGCCTTTTATATCTTCTAGGTCTCGAATCATTCCTTTCTTTTCCTCTGGCCCGTGGGGTCCATACACGTTTCTGCATAGAATCTCCTCAGTATTTCCTATGATTTGCATGCGTACCATTAGGGTGTACCTGGTTGCCTCAGTTGCTAATAAATTTAGGATTTGTGGGTTCCACAGAGTGAGTATGCCGCCTAACCTTTGGTGGTCTTCGATGGCTACCATCTTGTACTTGCGCCAGTGTTGTTTACTGATTGCCTCCATTCTGTCTGTAGTACATTTTGTCTCTTGAATAAAACAAAGATCCGGTTGCTCTTGCTTTAGTTTATTCGTAAGGATTCTTTGTTTTCTTGGGCTGTTTAGGCCTCTTATATTACAAGTTATAACCTTCATTTTTAAACATGTGGGGGAGAGTGGGGAAAGAGTTTCTTAATCTTACCCGAGTTTATCAGTAGCGCTCCCAGCTCCCGTAGTGCGACGCTGTTTGATTTCCTGCCTTTTTTCCTTCTCGTCTGTTTGGGTGATGGGTGTGATTGTCCCTCGCCAACTTTCACTCCTAGGTGTCCTATCTCCCCGTGAGTGCATTTTTTTCCTCTGGCTTTGGCTTTCTCCCATAGGAGGAACAGGTATTGGATGTGGTCGAGTTGCTCTGTTGGTACGCTGTCAACTCCCTGCCTTTTCCATTGTTCTAATATGTGCGGAAGGTCTATCCCTTCCCTTTCCACCAAGTCTCTGAGATCGGGGTCTTCTATACCGACTTCACTCGGGGTCATCTCTACATCCCCCTCTGCATCTTGCATGGCAGTGTTGTCCTCTTTTGTTTCTTCGTCCATCGGGGTTGCGCAGCTCCCCTGAGTTGTTGTAATGTTTGGCTGTTGGGTGGGCTCTTTTGTTGCTTGATCCTTGACTTCTGGAACTTTTGCCGAGTCCTTTTATTCTGCTATCCCTTTGTTTGTTTGGTCCCTTCCTTCCATTGTGTTCTGAGTCTCCTGGGTATTTCCAGCCGAGGTTTTATTTTGCTTTTTATTTGCTCGGTTCCTGGGGTTCGAGGTGATAAACCCTTCCTCGTCTTGCTGTGTTTTGGGATTTACCGCTTCCTGCCTTTTGTTTAGAGGGCACTCTCTGATCAAGTGTCCATGCTCATGGCATCGTCGACATCTAAAGGGGATCTGTTCGTAATCTATGTTTTGGATCCATTCCTCATCCCTGAATTCCAGACTTATGGCCTCTGGGAGTGCTCCCGAAACGTCCATCTCTATACCGATTTTTGCATACGATGTGTATCTTCCTTTTAGGGTGGCTTCTGAGGTCTTCACATATTTCCCCAATTTGTTGCCTATTACTTCAAAGGTAGAGGGAAGCTAGTAGTCTAGGGGTAGGGAATAGAATCTCAGCCATACTGGTACCTTTTTGAACGTTTCTTTCTCTAGGGAAAAATTTTCTTTCCAAGGTTGCATGTAGAGTCCTGTTGAGGCGTGAAAGTATGGACCTCCCTCAAAGACTCTGTCCCTGTCCTCCAAGTTAATAAAGACTGATGTGAAGAAAACTTTCGAGCCTAGGTGGAGTTCCACTTCTCCATTTGGCTTCCAGTGGTATTTAATCCAGTTGCACAGAGTTCTTTCTGTGGGCCATATCCCCATGAATTTGCAGATGAGTGCATGCATCTTTATTTGATCCCTGTAGAGTTGAGTTTGTGGGTCTTCCAGTACCACCTTGGGTATCAATGTTGTTTTGGGTTTGCAAGGGTTGCACTCTTTCGTCCCGTTAACCTTCATGGTCTCGTGTTTTTCATTCCGAGTCTCCTTAGCGACTTCCTCCATGGTCTCATTTTTGTCCCAACTTCTTTCTTGCTGCTTCCCTGGTTCTGCTCTGGAGGTTCCTGTCACTGGTGCCTTGAAAACTCCGCTTCTTGGCCCTTTTCCTCTGTCCACCACTCCCTGTTTGTATGAGGGTGTCCCCTTGCCTCCCCTACTGCTCATGCTGCTCTCTGTTGTGGCCGTGAATTTCAAACCCTCGACTCCAGAAAACTATGAATGATGCGATTATTAAGTATTCTACTTTTAATAGGTAGAAAACACAACTTTTATTCTCATTAGTTTTGAATTTGTGACTCCAGGGATAAAACACATGTTATTCACTCTTAGGTCCACTTAAGATGTAAAAGTGGATTTTATGGTTAAGAATATGCTTTTCCTCTTAGAAGATTATAGATCCAAACCCATAAAAGATAGGGTATGCCACCTCTTTAGACTTTAATAATAAAATTGGTACCCAAAGAAGGTTCCTTGTCCCACAAACAAGAAGATATTATACATCAATTTGGTTTTTGACTTGACAGTAACCTTAAAATTATATTATATTATATATATATAACCTAGATACATAAACTTATCTCAATGGAAAGGAAAGACCAAAAAAAAGGAGTAAGTTGCACATGGGTTGAAAGACATATGTCGATCTCACTTGATAGAAAGCAATGCATAAAATCTAATAGGGAATTCTGGTAAAACTAACACTAAGAGATCACGAAGGTGAGCCAACGACCGTCGTCAGGTCGATCGGGCATGGGTTCAGTCGTCGAACATTTTTTTTTTTGTTTTACCGCATTCAGACAGTGGATGTTTTGAAAGGGGTGTTTTGTGATGTTGTTTAAGTAACGTCGATTGACAATAGAAACATCGACACAACGAGGCTCAGAAGCTTTGTTTGTATTCTGTTTTTGGATAAACTGCTTCTGTAATTATATTTAACTTATTATATAATCAGTTTTTATTTTAGAAAGTACAAATGATAATTATCTTTGAAGTTTATTAACTCACTGTTGTTAAAGTTAATTTTTAATAGTATAAATGTTGTCATATAAATTATTATTAAATCATCTTATAAAAACAACTCCCTAGAATTTGTATTTTTTTTAAAACCTATCATTACACGGAACACTGGAACACAAGAATTTCATCAATATTTGTGGATAGTAAAAAAAATTGTCCTTCAAATTTTTAATTTCAATAACTTTTAATTTTTATTTTTTCATTATTATGTTTATTTTTTCAAAGTGAAATTAGAATGTTCACTTGATCCATAACCAATTTTTACCCGAGTATTAGGGATCGTCTTGTCATCAAGATATAAATTTGGTATACTTAGATGTCTACCACGAAAAAGTGATTGAGGAGATTTCTTATCTTCCGAAGAAATCTCTTGTAAATTGCTAAATAGTTATAATTTTTGTTTTGTCAACAACACATTTTTTTTAATTGAACAATAACTAGCACAGCCACATAATTGTGGCTGATCAACCTGGAAAGGCATATTTTATTTGCAAACAAATCCTAACTAATTTTTTTATTACTTATTTTATTTACAAAACAAACTTTAATTCTTTTTTTTTGTTTATTTCATTTACAAAACAAACTCTAATTCTTTTTTATCCTATTTCATTTACAAAACAAATCCTAATTTTTTTTGGTCTATTTCATTTACAAAATAAACACTTTCATTTACAAAATAAACACTGGTACCATATTTGAAAGGCTTCTCATCCGGCTAGGTTCTTATGCCTCGCATGAGCTTAAATAAGAATAAATAGGGAGTTTTCCCGTCTGGCAAAATTAAATTTTGCAATGAATTACCCTGCGAGCGAAGTCCAACTGTTGAATTCAATCATGGTGGATGTCCAACAAGAATGGGAAAAATGACTTCACCCGGCTCGCCGCAAGTGCTCGATCCGAGATGGCTCCATCAAGTAGTTCTCTCGTATAAACGCTTTCATTTACAAAATAAACGCGCAGGAAACTCCTTCTCCGCGCTGGAAACTCATTCTTCCGAACCGAAACGTGCATGCATATATATTAATCATTCTTCCGAACCGAATCGTTCCTCCTAACCAAATCATTACTCAATTATATTCTTAATCGTTTGAACGTGTCAATTATATATGCTTATAGTAATTTTTTAAGTATTCTTAGGTAAATGTAAAAAAGTAAACATGTTAACGGATGTCTTCATAAATGCAAGGAAGTTATGAGCAACAAATCTGGCTCATTGATTTTGGAGGACGACCAAGAATATGTTAGCATCTTTAATGAGTAGCCATCAGATTAGGGTTTAAGGTTAAATAAGATTAAAAGATCATTAATTGTGCCCATTATCAATAGGTATACGCCTTTCGACGTAATTATACAATATACAACAATAATGTTGTATGCAGGGAATACTTAAAAACCATGTTCATAATTTTAAAAGAGTATTATTACAATGAAGAAATTAGAGCAAATTAAAATTAGCGCAAATTCATGCTTTCAAGAGTCTTACAATGATGAAATTAGAGCAAATTCATGCTTTCAAAAGAGCATTACAATGATAGAAAATGATGAAATTAGAGAAAATTCATGCTTTCAAAAGAGTATTACAATGATGAAATTAGAGCAAGTTTTTGAATGGAAAGCTGATACATATGCACCCTTTACTTTCCATTACTTGCCAGAAGGATAACTGGAGCTCCGATCATCACCGAAAATTTTAATGGTTGTCCGATTCCATGATGTCGTTTCTGGGTCAAATTAAAGTTCCCACGTAGGCCAATAATGTAGGTCTTACTTCACAGTAACAACATGGCCGTTTCCATGTAAATCCAATGTCCGAACAATAACGAGATCACCGTGATCGAATTCCTTTGTTGCATTTACAAATGTCTGCAAATCCGGTGTCAGTTTTTCATTTACTTGAACAATCCATCCAGCAGAAGCAACTCCATACGTATGGGCAGGGCTGCCAGGAATGCCTCCTGACAGGTATACCCCATGCCCTTGTTCCGGCCAAAATCCCAATGAACGGACAGCTGAGTGCGTCTCCTATATAACATAGCTGCACCAATTTACCATGTGCGTGCTTCCAAACCCACTTCTTACATCGGTGCCCACAAGAACCTGAATCTCTTTACCCTTCCGCCAAATCGTCATTCTTAGATTTCCTTGTTCATCGTTGCTCTCGTCAAGAAGCTGGCAAGCATTTTCAACATCACGATAATTAGTAATTGGCTTCCCGTTTATGGCTAATACCATGTCACCATTCTGCACCTTACCTTCTGCTCGTGATCCAGCAAAACAACACTCCACCTGCCACACATGTCATCTCATAGGATCTTTTTTTGCTAACTTGGTAATCCACTCGTCACTTAACCCAAAACCATGGGCCTTCCAAAGTAAAATTGGACAAAGGTGAACCTCTAAAATGCGGAGAAGAGGCATATAGATTTTCATTCCATTAAAAACCAAACGTGAACCAGGTGAATCTTCATTTCCATTAATAATCTTCTCTAATACCTGGCTTACGACATAAATTGGATTTCCTCGCATGAATGGAATATCTTTCCGCAACGAGTTGTAAAAGATGCCCCATAATGCCTGAACCCTTCCTTTCTCATCGACTAGTACACCAGAAAATGTACTCCCAAAATCTGCTTCTAATTCGATTACGTCCATGTTCCTGGCTCTATACCGGGGAATATCAACTGGACCAATATTCAATGAAACTCCTGGGTTTGAGAGAAAGGACTTGAGCGATCTAGCTTGTAATCTCAAACTCAACCGAACAAGATATACAACATCGCCTCTATTCAAAGAAGGTTCAGGAAGAAGAGCAACTGCATGTACAACTTAGTTCCAAGAATTTGCTAGGAGTTATAGAATGTAGGTTCTTGACCTCCAAAACAACATTCACCTGAGCACCACCCCTCAGAACCTCTATATCGATCGCCTTTCCAACATTATCATCCAGCACTGTCTCCAACTTCACAAAATGCGTCACAAAATCACCATTCACAACCATTCACCCGGACAAGTACATCCCCTAGCTCCAAATGATTCTGAGCAGGACCTCCCGGCACCACGGAATCTATCACAAGAATTCCCGTCGCGGCAGGAAAAGCCTTTCTTACTAATTGGTCAACATCGCCTAGAAACCCTAACGAAAGTACCTCATCAAACCCTCTGTGAAGAAGGGTCATCTAGAGTGTGGAGGAATATGAGCTGCTTGCCATCCAATGTCGGACTCATCCTTGTACCTCTGTAAAACTTTCAAAGCCCTAACCACTCCATCCAGTGTCGTAAAAAACGAAAAAGGAGTTTTGCCGCCAGCATGTAATCCAACTACTTGCCCATCACAATCAATTACTGGTGACCCACTTGAACCTGCTCTTGTCCCTGAAGCTTCCTGCATATCAAATGTATTGAAGTCATTGTAACCATCAATGCTATAACGAGGGGCCTGTCGATCCAATCGGGCTATGGTTCCTGCAAAAATTGAAAGCATTTCTTCACTGCCATTACCCACCACCCGGATCTCTAATCCAACAACTCCAGCTTCTGGTGCAAGAGGAATTTCCTCAGGTTCTATAAACTTAAGTGCTACGGGATCAAAACGGAAAAATCCAAAATCATGAACAGGGTCACGATAAAGAGGATGAAAAAGAATATTTTGACGATTGGGGAACGTAGCGTCGGCAACAACATGTGCAGACTGGACGACATGCCTGTTGGTGAGAATGATCCCGCATTGTTTATCGATGATGAAACCGGTAGCATTGTAGACACCGGCTGTCACCGTGTCAAAATCACGAGTGGCAATGACTCTTAGCACCACCACGGCCTTGAAAGCCCTTCTTAACGACATACCCCATTTCCCTAGGGTTGCAACGCTTTGCCTATGTGCCTCCTCAATTTCCATGTTTAAAATGTTTACTCAGACTCCGAGATTCTATAGAGCATGTCTTTGCGAATTTGATCGTGAGACCGAGGCCGATTTTCCCGTTATATAAACAAAAAAATCGATGAATCTCGATTTCTACGACCGTTATATTTTTAAAGTTTGGAATTCGAAGGATGAATCCGGATTTCCGCGACCGTTTGATATTTAAAATTGGAGTTTTGAATTTGAATGATGAATCTCGATTTCCGTGACCGTGACCGTGACCGTTTCATTTTTATCACCTATTTTATCTGTTTTTATCGGTTATGTTCAAAATTCGGCTAAAAATTTAAAAAATTATGTAATGGTAAATATGAGGTTCTTACATTGCTTGTATGGAGAGTTAATAAGGTTTTTTTATATATTCAAAAATATAATTTAAACAATATAGAATTGTAATTTTATCACGGAATTTTGATAATTACAAAAAAAATCAAATTCAAGAAATAAAATATATAAACTTATTTTTTTTAAGGTTTAATATTTGGAATTTGAATGATGAATTAAAAATTGTATGTATAAAATTAATCACTATCATATATTATATCTACGATTAACACTAGTGAATTGATGTTTATGACAACGAATCCATTAATGCTCTTAAAAATGCAATTTAAACAATAGAAATGAATGATTGTAATTAATAGTGGGTGATCTTGGTTTATTACGGTTAAATATAATTTATTATAATTAATCATACTTTACTACATTTAATTATGGCAAGTATATTAAATGAAATATGATTTATGATGGTTAACTATGATTAACTATGGTTCAGGAGGGTTGACTAACCATGGTTGATCATTGTTAATAACTATGGTTTCAACTATAGCTTATTAGAATTGATTATAGTTGACTATGTTTCACCTTAATTCACTTTGGTTGACTATGGTTGCCCTTAATTTATAGCTATAATTAATCATAGTCGATTATGTTGACCATGATTTATTATAATTAATTATAGTTGACTATATTTTATTGTAGGTGACTATGGTTGACCATATTGACTATCATTCTCTATGGATGACCATATTGACTATCATTCGCTATGCATGACCATGGTAGATTATGGTCAGCGATGATTGACTCTAAGTGAGCATGTTGACTATGGTTGAGTATGGTTGGCTATAGTTGAATATGGTTGAATTTTATTGACCATGGTTAACCATAGTTGACTTGGATTGCTTGGTTGAGAAGGGTTTACTATGGTTTGGCCTTGTTGACTATGGCTAATCATAGCTTATGATGGTTGAATATGATTGACTCTAGTTTACTATGGTTGGTTATGATTGACTATTGTCGGTTGACCATGATTAAGTGTTAGTGCAAGTTAATTCTTCCCTCTCATGACACATTAGTTGTAAAGGAAATTTAGAAAGAAAATAATCTATTAACTACTAGGAAGTATTTGAGGTACATGCAAAACTAATTAGATTATGGTGTAACATGATGAAATGTACAAAATTTAATTATCTTGAACCAGAATATATATGTTGACACCCAAGGTTTTGGCTAAGTTGCACGGGTGCATATATCAGCTTGCACACACATCAGTTTTGTGTGCACATACCAACAACTGCGCAATGTAATAAAGTAAGAACGTGCTAATCGAGTTTTGTGTTGTGCGCAAAAGATTGGAAATAAACCACTTGCAAGTTGATTAAGAAGAATATCTTTGAGAATCTTCTCGAGTAATGAACAAAGACAACACGAGAGATCATGGGGAAAATGATGGTTGAGATGGTTCGCTAGGATTTTCACGCCCCAAGGAGGTTACATGGGATGCATGTGGATAGAAGAAACATGTGGAATTGGTGATCACTCGAGAGAGTGGAGCAAAGAAGAAAAGAGAGCAGTCCAATTTTTGAAAAAGAGAGAGTCTTTCTGAGTTTTGTAGCAATCTGGTCTAAGTTTTGTATGAAGCTAGTCTAAGTTTTTTAACAGTCCTCTGTAATCCTAAAACAAAGTCATGTTTAGAGTCTATATTGCAATCAGTTAATAGGAAAAAGCATGAGTAGAGAGTGCATGGCGCACTGTAATGCAATTTTTTGTAGAATGAACCACAACACATAGAGCGCAATTTACTGTGTAATTTGAAGCTAGTTTGGTATGCGTTGTAAGGAATAATGGAGATAATCTAAAGCTGCATTTCTCTCCGTTAATGAATATATACATTTTGATTTAAATGGATGGTTTTGTTAATGATTTATGCAGTTACTCTATTAATGGCTTATGATTGACTGAATCAATGATAGCCCGAGTGGCTTCCTTGTCTACTTTATCACTTCATATCTGACACAAGACCAAATGGTCTCTATGATTCTGAAATCATCTCGGGCGAGTCCTTCAATATTTGACTGAATATTGTTATGTCGATGCCTTGGGGTTTTGTTGGTCAACTCTGGTTTTTTATTGCATGATGAAGGGAGAGAATGAGGTGGAACCCATCTCAGGAGAAAATACAAGACTAGTTATCTACGAAGGAAGATGAGTTTGCACAATGAGAAACCATGGGTTTAATAACCAACATTGAACATTGGAAAGAGAGGTACATCTATACTAATTTTCATGAGCTTTTCTTTGTTGAGTTTCCGTGGTTGTTGTATGAATGGATGAAGAGGAAAACCACCATTAACACTACTTTAATACCCCTAAAACCACTAGTATGGGACTAGACTACAATTGATAGATTGAAACCATTGGATAATAAGTGGGATCGGGCAATCAACCTTTCGTTTTCTTGAGTAAAGGAGGGATATATATTATTGATTTCACCATCGAATACAATGATTCATTTAGCAAGGATGAAAGAAAGTTTGTTGAAGGTCCTCAGAAGAGACTTTTGGAAGAAATTCTATTGTGGGTCAAGATGTTCTTCGTAGAAAAAAGATTGATGCTCATGTATCTTGACATGATGGCCAAGTATACCCCCTCGCACTTGGGGGGAATGAACATAAGGGGGAAGGAGAGAGAAAATATGGATCTAATCAAGAGGATCCAGAAGATGTTGAAATGAGGTGAGGAGAGAATGGAACCAGAAGAACAAAGGAGAGAAAGAGTTGAGAGATACGTAAGAAGAGTTGAGCTAAGGAGGAAAACATAATAGAGGAGCGGAAAGAAGATAGCAAGGGGTGAGAAATGAGGGATTGAACCTAGAATAAAGATAAAGGAGACCACACCAGGAGGATGTGTGGGAGAGAGTGTTGTGTTAGAGAGGAGCACATAAAGAGGTAGGTCATTGAAGAGACATGATTTTAGGAGTAGAGTATCCAGTGAATATACTAGGAGTAGTGGTGGCATGGTCAGAGAAGACGAAGTCCGATCCCCTTGGATGTTGAGAGATGTCACAATGTTAGAGGAAGATGATGTGCATAGTAAAGGCACTAGCATAGGAGAATATGGTGAAGAACCTCTCCAGAAAGGGGAGGAAGCTTTAGCAATAGTGAATGGTTTTGTGTTATTGCAGGTAATAAGCTCTTTGGGATCCCTCACAAGAGATGATGAGAGAATATTGAGGAACCCCCTCTTTGAACCACCCCCCATGTGCATTTGCATCCAAGTAGAAAGAAAAAACATGCACTATGGAGATAGGAGTAGAAGAAGAAAGAAAAGAAGATACAAGTGAATAAGAAGAAGAAACCAACAAAAAATCGCAAGGAAGGGTATCAGTACCAAGATCGCCAACCACTAGCAGTCAGTCAGGAGGACACATCACTAGATCGAGAATAGAGAATCAAGACACCACATCGAGGCTACCCATGTTCCATGGGATGGGTAAGGACGATGTAGAGCGACATTGGTTCACGTGTGAGTTTGTTTGGTCTATGAAGAGGATCACATATGAAGCATCGAAGTTCGTGTAGTTGGATACCACCTTCAAAGATAGAGATCTGATGTGGTATATGAAGTATGAGGAGACTACGTGAGTGGGATATATGAGGTCCCTAACAAAAATCAAAAGATATATACTTAAGGAGTTTTATATGCCTAAGTCAAAATCGTAGAGCATTATTGAAATCAATGATATCAAGCAAGAGACTAGAGAGACCATATGGGATTTTGACCAGTGATTCAATATATTGTTAGATAGGATAACATTCTATATCAAAGGGGTTCATCTCAGGGAATGGTTCATTGAAGGACTACTCCCCAATATCCAAGTTTCACTCACTGAACAAAAGGTGACTACTTAGGCAGAGGCTATGGATATTGTGATGCACCTCAAAGCTACACTAGGAGATGGTGAGACCTTGGCAGGGATAACACATGTATAGTCCTAGCTTGAAAATATTACAATGAATTTGCAAGATATGGAGAAGACAAAAGTGGTTCTTGAGCACCTATGGTGTACTACATGTCAGTGGGAAGGTCACCACAGGAATGAATTTCCTACATTGGGAAATTACTTGACGACGAGAGCACTAAATCCATTTCCTAATGGTCCTTAAACCGAGTGGTGAAAGATTTGTAGACAGTGGGGGCATATCCCTCCATGCTTCCCAACACTTCAGAAATTACAAAAGAATACACATACTCTATTTTGTAGTTCTGCAAGTCCATAGGGCATGATGTCAAGAAATTTCGGTCACTTTAGTTGATGCAAGACCACACTCATGATTCTTTAGAGGCTCAATAAGAGAATAAAGGTGTCAATCGCAGAGGTGTAAAAGGAGGGGGATACCAAGGAGGTCCGAGAGGTGGATATGGATGAGGCAGAGGATGAGGATTTGGCGGATGCGGAGGAAGAACACCCACTTGTTTTAATAGTGGTGAGGTGGGTCACGTTTCAATATTTTGTAGAAAATTGTTTGCTCTTTGTGGGTACTACTACAGTACATAGCATGCCACCAAACATTTCCCCAACTTGTTGAAGAAGTGGTAAGAAAAGAAGGTACACTGCAACATGGTAACTATAGAGCAACGCATGAGTCAAATGAAGGATGAGGAAGCTGATGTGTGGGTGGTAACTCAAGGAGGAGTTAAATCAAGAATGGACTTAGAGTGTGAATAGAGATCGGGCTAGAAATTTGAATGGAAGATCAAAAAATTGACACAATCCCCTCCTAAGTTTGGCATTGTGCACCAAAAGCAGTTTCTACACAATGCACAAAGGGATCTAGAGGAGGAGAGAGCATGAGAAAAATTGCAACACACGATGCAAAGGTCACTAGAGGAATCACGGATGCACAAGGAAGTACAACATGTGACACAATAATTGTTAAAGGAGGCTCGAGCCCATGAAGAGTTACAACACACCACACATAAGTCTTTGGAGGAAGATCGTGAGCGTGAAGAGATACAACACACCATACATAAGTCATTGGAAGAATCCCACAGGAAGGAAGAGGTGTGATGGGATAAACAAAAATAAATAGAGGAACACGTGCATGAATAGATGCAGTTAACGATGCAAGAAGAAACATTATGTGGTATTGATCGTAAATAGAAAGTAGAAGATCAAGTAAGTAACTTCTTCCACTATTGTTTGAAGTTTTTGAGTGATAATGATGTTGCAAGGAAGTTGAATCACATGTTAACAAGATGCATGGGGTAAGAAGGAACAACCATAGCTATATCTACCCCATTACTTGAAAGATATGTGTGTTAGGTCAGCAAGCAAAAGCCCACATGAAGAGAGTTCAATATGACAGTTGAACTCAGAAGCTATGTGATGGATGAAGTTATGTTGGATATGGGATTTGATGTGAACATCCTACCAAATAAATCATGGGAATTGATCGGTAAGGCTAACTTGATGTGGTCCCCAATTCAACTCAGGCTAGATAATTAATATAGAATCCATCCTATAGGTCAGATGGAACAGGTCGAAGTGAACATTGAAGGGGTGAAGACTAAGGAATATTTTGAGATGGTTGAGATCATGGATGAATCATATCCTTACCCCACACTATTTGGTATTGACTAGGCCTTTGACAATAACACAATTTTGAATTTGAAGAAAAGGTAGATGCATTTTGAGATGGATATGTTGTGTGTGATTGCGCCATTAGACCCGAATGAAGGTAAAAAATACAATGATGCTATAAATGAGGATACCCAAAGCTCAATTATTGATAACATATATAATATCATAGGTTAAAGAGAGGATTATATCAATACCATAGAATACGGGGAGCTGTGATGGAGAAGTGTGAGGTCATATGACACTGATTCAGAAGATGATATGGAAAGGTTGCAAAACAAGTTGTATGAAGTCTCTACTAGAAGGTGTGCTCAGATCACCATTGTGGTGCGTGAAGTTGGATGGGTTCCTTATACTCCATATCAATTTGATAGAACGAAATCGGTGGAAACATTCCTAACTGAAATATTAAGTTCCCTTCACCCATCAGATCTAAGCCCTCAACACAATGATGGAAGGAAAACCCATGCAATAAAGGGTAGTGCATCACGAACATATACACGGATGGGCATACATAGTCGATTCAATTAAGGAGAGGTGAATACCGAGGTTTGGGATCCAAAGGTATATGTCTTCCTATGAGAGGTGTTGGCTAGATAAGAAAAATTTGAAGGCATGAAATATCCATCCGAAAACCAAGTGCATTGCACTAGTCTGAAGTTTCTTCCCTCACGTCCCTTCAACTACCACCATGCTAGTGGATGCTCGGTGCTGACCAGAGGTTGAACCCAATATAGGATTGGGTGGCCAAAAAAATCCCCTTGTCCCAACCATAACTATTAATGATCCTATATGATGAGGACCAAGAAACTAGATTCGTGTAAAGAAGCCTCACGTCCTCTCAGGGGCCGACGCGAGAGGTTAGTATCTTGGGTGCATATGCATGGGTGTGTAGTAACCATGCACAACACCCCCAAATAATAATAATTCAAGAATGCATATAGTAGTCAATATCATATTAAATAGATGGAAGCATCCATACCTCACCATAATAAAAGAAGATGCAACAGGTCGTACCCAATGATGATATTTTGCACGTTTTGGGAATAATCCAGGGATAAATGCCACAATCACATTGGGATATTTTTCATGTTTGAAAAAGGATTGAAATTTAAATTTTATGTCAATCTGAAAGGACAAAATTGGGACTGCAATGTGCCGCTAGAAAGGTATGTCCGATTGCAGCAACGAAAAACCAGGTCGTTACCAAACAATTGATGATGAGGAAATGGTGGTAAGATGGGAGAAGTTATGGTAAGACACCCCCGCAACGTGTGATGATTATACCAGGGAATGTCAATAATAAATGGCCTTTACGACATCTTGATAGAAAGTAACATTGCATAAATACCACCTTGCATGCATTAAAACTTCCATAATCAAGTTCCCTCATTACTATTTCCACCCAAGTCCAATGCCAAATAGGTTTAGCGCCACAGAAAAAAAACACCAAGTAAATAACATGTGCAACTCATATGAGCCCAACATTGTATTCACATACCTCCGCCGAGTAGCTCGATGATACATAGGTTCTTGGTGGTAGCAGCTAACAATGACCTCTTCCAGTAAATCGCAGGCATATAACAAAGAAAAGTTCATCAGGGACAAAGAAATATTAGAACTAGAATTACATACTAATATAATTTTCATGGGCTCTCAGATTGGGAAGTTTCAAATCATTCGGTTCATTGACTGTGATGTTCGTGACAAACATATTAACAATATTATTTGTATCGCCTTCCAACTTTCAGGTAATTGAATCTAATAAAATTAAAAATACATACTCTTATTCGATGCAGGGCGATGACTCCGAAATTTAAACCATAGAGGAAGACCTCTAGATTGGTTATAGGTATGGCTATCAAGATTTCGTCGAACATCGAAAAATAATGGGGCAAACCCCAAGAAACTATGCATGGAATTTGAATAATGATATAACTTCACTCATGCATGAAATTTCTACAAAATTCTTATCAAATTTGTGACAAGAAATTAAAACAAATTTTCTACAAAATTGAGTTACTTCTTTTGAATGATTCTCATAAAAAGTGCTAAATAATATATAAATTAATGCCACCATAAAAAAATATCATTGGTAATATCAAGCTTGTAGAGAGCGCTAAATCCCTCTAAGTGAAAGCAATATGTGCTATTGTGGATTGAAAATTTGATAAATTAACCATATAAATTTGGAAACATTTCTTAATAGTAAAGAATAAACTACAAAGTGAAAAATTAAAGAACCAATTAATTACATGGAACAAAAACTCTTACTAACTAACCCTAAATTTTAGGGAAAACAATAGATAATAAAACACAAATAGAACATAATTGTTGTGAAGGGATATGATGATATCAATGGAACTTGAGTCATTCATCCTACACATGAGCTTAAAAAGACTTGTTAAAATTTAAGCATGTATGTATAATCATTGAATAATCATAAAATAGTGGTTGGGTGTCACAATCAAGTTGAACTTTAAATAAAAATTCTTATCAAATTTGGAAAACAATTTCAATGGAAAATAGGTTGAGTTTTTCCACTAATTAACACACACACATATGGGAATGTGCACGAATTTTATGGACAAAAAAGTGGCTACAGGGTGAGCACGAATGCACTCACACAAGAATGTGTGCGTGTTCTTGAGAACGTGGACATGATCCTGATGTGATAGGATCAATAAAGCTCGAACCATCACCCAAGATGCCACATAGGATTTTGAACATGAATGTGTGTGCATTCCTAGGAATGCGCTAGCACACACATTCTTGTTGGACCCAATTAAAAGGGCTTGCAATATTTTTTTTCCCATTCCACCACCACACCGCATGTTTGTGAAATCATTGAGCCAATTGAATGCTTGGACATTGTTGATTAAGTTTCCAAAGGATCCTAACATTGTCTTCGAGGGAAGCCATGTATTTATTCACATTTAATTTCTTGTTTTTTTTATTTCCTAAACTATATTAATTTTATGTTTTTTTGTAATTTTAAAAGTTGATATAAAAACTCAACCTAATTTATATAAATTCCATTCTTAAATTGCAAAACTCTCTTTTAACATGGAAATTGGCATGCAAGCTCTATAAGCTCTTTCAAGTGTGTTTCACCAACGCCCACATGACCACGCTACCCACAATTGCTCGATACAACGTTCTTCAAAATCCACGCCTAGTTCAAAAATTGCAATGTGCCTTACTAGACTAAACCCTAGTTTCAAAGATCCTAAAATAATTTGTTTTCTAAGCAATGAAAGCACAAGGGAGGGATCCCCGTAGTTGTAATATGGTGCCCCGAGTCCAATGAATCTGACAATTTATCCAGCCAAGGCCTGATTCGTGTTTTACGATGAGTTGCAACTTGCCTCCTCAATCCATTCAAGGACATATTGACAGTTTTTTCTAGGGGCATAAAATCCAAACATCTACCAAAGTACCTATTTTCATTCATAGATTCATCAAATATAAAGAAAGTAATCATATGTAGTTTATGATGTATTATTTCCTTTTGTAAATTATCTTAAGTTCCTTCCTCTAGGATCCAATTACATGACAAACATAGAAATTAATTTTAAAAGTACTAAACAAGACAACTTGCATTCAAAACAATCTCTATGAATATTATGTACCTGACTTAGCCCCCTATGCTACATTGAAAATGTTGTCCCCATATAATATAATTTTAGTATTATTATTATTTGTGAGAAAATAAATGAATAGAATGAATCCCATTAAAATATTTCAGGTGGCATGGAATGGTTTCATTCCATGATAACCATCCCTCCAATCCAAAGGTGTTGGCAGTAGAAAGATGGTTAAAGGTCCACACAAGAATTGTTGGCAGAATGGGAAGGACGGTGTGATACATTGATCACTCAATGGACTGAGGTACAATTTTAGAGTGATGGGTGAATGTTGAAGACATGGCTATATGAAGGCACAACTAGATATAAAGAAAATCAAGAAAAAGGGTTTGTTTGTTTAGCGTTTATGTTTATATTTTGGATTAGTTTATTTTTTTATAAATATATTTGATAACTTAGATAAAGTTTTATTTATTTGTTTTTGTGTATGGGATGGTGTCGCGTTTTGGGGAGAGAAAGAGGATGAGCATTGTTCCTGTCTCATATCCCTATCTAGTAGAAGCACACATGCATTCTAGGAATGCATGTGTGCTCTAGCTAGATAGGGATGTGAGGTAGGAACAATGCCCAACCTCATTTATTTTTTCTCACAATAGTGCATGTGTGCTCTTAATTCATTACATAGACCATTTATTCTATGACCCAAGATATAACTTTATGAATTAAGGAATAGAGGGGTTTGGAGACAACTAGTACCTACAGGCTTAGGATTGAAAGTTCTTTGAGGCATAGGGTAATGGTTATAGAACTGCGATGGAGGTGTAGGGGTTGTGGGGCCCTCAATAATACGTATGGGCATAGGGAACTTAGGGATTGAATGTGGATGGGGTTAAGGGTCAGGTATATGTGGGGCCCTAACGTTAGATGGATTTAGGTCCAAAGTGGATACATGTTCCTAGGAATAGTGGGGTAGGGAAGTGGGAGAGAGAGGGAGATATTGACAGAGGGGGAGAAAGAGTGAGAGAGAGTGAGAGTGAGAGTGATATGGAGAGAGATAGATAGATAGGTAGAGTAAGGAAGAGAGAGCACGAGAGATAGTGGGATATAATGGGAGAGAGATATGGAGAAAGAGACAAGGGGATAGAGTGAACAAGAGTGGTATTGAAATGAAGGCATGGCTATGAGCTATCTCAATAATATATCGATCCATAAATAAATAAATAAAGCAACCTTATTTGTTTCTGCATATTCCTGTGTGATTAGAATTAATGATGTTATAGTTTATTTTCAATATTATTATTTTCCATAATCACAAAAAAAGGGGCCAAATTGTTGTGGGAAGATCTTGTTTAATGAGAAAAACCATATAACATCTACAGTAGAAAACATTTGGTACATTAGCCACACAACAAATAAGACAAAGTTTAAGGAAGATCAGGGTAGGATTGCTAGAGTGGTATTAGAGCCTCAGTCCTGCCAACCTGAGGGGATTTAAAATTTCATGAATCAAGGAGACAAAGAAAGGTATATCACCTAAAAAAGTAGGAAGTAGCGAGGGGCATACAATATTTTTAATCAGGAAGAGATAGTAGAAGAAAACCAACTTGAGGTAGAACAAGAATAAGTAGTTATGGGGGATCAAAATGAAGATAGGGCCTTGCAAATTTTAGAGGGCATACAGAATGGACAATAATAATTAGCACAACTATTGGCATAATTGATTGCTGCCAACCAGGAAAACCATAACCATGAGGATAATAATGGAAATGGAGGAAACAATGGACACCATGGGGGAAACAATGGTGTAGGGGGTCCCACCGGGAATAATGGAAACCATGCAGAGGGAAACAACAACCATGTTCTTGGACAAGTTGGTAGTAGAACTAAAGGAAGAATCATTCCCTGATCACTCTTACCTCTCTTCACTGGGAATAAACAAGTAGGGAATCAAGGACAACAAGGTCAAGGTGAAACCTTTGATGACTATTGGAGGGAGTACCAGGCTATGGGAGAGGATTTTTAGGTTTCCATGTCCCTACATAACTATTGCAATATCAAATATAGGAACATGCCAAGGGAAGTAAACAAGAGTAAGAAAAATGTTGATCTCATGAGGAAGATTGGGAAGCTGACCATCTCCTCATTTGATGGTTTGAGAAAATCCACAGCTATGGCATGGGTTCAAAATTTGGATACCTATTTCCAACTTAACACCATGACAGAGGAATATGCGATGAAATTCACTGCCTTGCATTTGGACAGGGAGGCCCATGAGTGGTGGTACCATGGATTGGTCAGTCTGGGACATGCTACCATTACCTCTTATTTGGAATTCACATAGAGATTGATGGAGAGGTTTGACAGGAAATATCCAGAGCTACATTTCATAGAGATGGCATAGCTCAAACAAGTTGGGACACCATATGCTTACATCATTGAGTTTCAGAGGATTGCAGTCACAGTGACCCATATATCTGAGAAGAGACTGGTGATGTTGTTCATGGAGGGTTTATCCGAGCCACTACATGGTTGGGTGAAGTCTTTCAAAATGAAGACATTACATGATGTTATTATCTGAACACAGGACATGGAGGGTGCGGTCCCAAAGACAAAAACTTTCTCCAAACCATTTATTCCCGAGAGGAACAAAGATAGGAATAAAGGAGAAGATGGATGAGGAAACTCGTAATGATTGAGGAGAAAAAAACTTTGCTTCAACTGCAAGGACCACTCCCTATAGACATCCTAAGAAATTCAAGGATGAGATCAAAAAGACCAATAAGGGGCTGCTGGAGATGGGGCATATCAGGCCAAGTTCACGTCCATTCACTTCTTTTGTAGTGTTGGTGAAGAATAAGGATGGCACACTGCGAATGTGCATTGATTACAAGGCATTGAATAAGAAGACGATAAAAAATAGGTACCCAATTCCTAGGATCGATGATTTGTTGGATGAGTTACATGGGGCAGTGTATTTTTCAAATATTGATCTTTCATCAGGGTACCATCAAGTTAAAGTCAAAGAGTAGGACATTCCAAAAACTGCTTTCAAGTTCCATTATGGGCATTACGATTTTTTGGTCATGCCATTTGGGTTGACCAATGCACCAGCTACTTTCCAATCCTCCATGAATCACATTTTTAAAAAGCAGTCGAGGAAGCTTCTATTGGGATTATTTGATGATCTCTTAATTTATAGCAAGACATGGGAGAAGCACTTGAGACATCTAGAGGATATTCTGAGTATCATGGAGGATCAATCATTATATGCCAAGGAGTCAAAATGTGAGTTTGGCATGACAACGATCCTATACTTGGGTCATGTGGTTACTGCTGAGGGGGTACGGGTGCACAAAGAAAATATCCAGGCCATACTAGACTGGCCACCTCCCAAAAATATTTCACACTTGCGCAGTTTCTTTGGGATTTGAAACTACTATAGGCAATTTGTTAAGGGGTTTTCACAGTTGGTTGCACCAATCACAAATCTAACAAAGAAGGGGACGTTTAGGTGGAAAAATGACGCCTAGAGGATGTTTGACAAGATGAAGGAGGTGATGAGAACTTGTCCAGTTCTAGCACTTCCTAATTTCACTAAACCTTTTTTGCTTGAGTCTGATGCATCGAGTGAGGGAATATGAGCAGTTTTGATGTAACATAGGCATCTGATAGCATATGAAATAAAAAATCTCACAGAGTCAGAGAGACTCTACTCCATTTATGATAAGGAAATTCTCGCCATCATTCATGCCATGGTTAAGTTTAGACAATACTTGGTAGGTGGAAAATTTGTGGTTAAGATAGACCACAACAACTTGAGGCATTTTCTGGGGCAGAAGCACTTGAATGAAAGGAAACAAAAATGGGTTAGAAAACTAAATGCCCATGATTTCGACATTGAGTATGTAAAGGGAAAGAAGAATGTGGTTGCAGATGCTCTCTCCATAAAACCAAAGGTGTTTTCACTTGCATAGGTCTCAACTGATTGGAAATCCCATCTATTGGTGGAGTATTCCAAGAACAAATTTTCTTGTGAGGTGATGGACCACAATGTACAGGATGATAGGTACAAAGTGGTATATGACATCATCTACTACAAGGACCGTATAGATTTAGTTCCATAATCTACACAAAAGAAAAAGATCATGGAGGCTATACACAATACACCATTGGCAAGATATTCAAGATACTTCAAAACCTACATGCAGATTAGGGAGAGGTTCACTTGGAAGGGCCTCAAAGAGGATGTACTAAAGGATGTGAGAGAGTGTGTGACTTGACAACATAACAAGTTAGAGAATATCCATCCTACAGGACTACTACAATTGTTTCCCATCCCAGAGTAGAAATGGGAAAGCATATCCATCGAATTTATCGACACAAGGCTACCAAAGGTGCAAGGTAGAGATTGTATATATGTAGTGATCGATCGATTGAACAAAATTTCACACTTCTTTGCCATATCCTCTAAATAAAAGGTAGCATAGGTGGTGGAGTTGTTCTTCATGGAAATATTCAGACTCCATGGATTGCCGAGGTATATTATTGTTAGTGACATGGACAACATATTCCTTAGTGCATTTTGGTAGGAGTTGTTCAGACTGGATGACACAAAGTTGACTCCCAACACTAGTTACCACCCTCAGACAGATGGCTAGACGAAGATTTTGAACAAATGGATTGAGGGATATTTACATAACTATGTGTTAGGACAACATAAAGCATGGGTGAAGTGGTTGCATTTAGGAGAACATTTCTACAACACCACTCATCACATGTCCATAGGAATGACACCATTTCGAGCATTATATGGATACGATGCTCCTTCCTTTGTTGACTAGGCATTTAGGGAAAACACAACTCCCAAAGCCAAGGATTGGATCCAAGAGATACATGACCAAGGAAATGAAAAACCTGTGGCTTACATGAGTCGAAGTTTGTCTGATGATGAATTTAAGTACTCCTTTATTGAGAAACATGATTTTTTATCCTGTTAAGGCTGTTGAAAAGTTTCACCACTACATCTTAGGTAAGTATACATTGGTAAAAGTATCGTTACCTGCTGTCAATTTTTTTCTCTCACAGACTTATCTTTCAGGAAATCTTGCACATTGGCTTGCCAAGATCCAGGAGCATGATTTAAATATCACGACTTCTACCACCATTAAGGGACGTGACCTAGCACTTCACTTGGCTCTACATGCTGAGAATAGTGAAGAAATTGATGAACAAGATAGTTCCGTTTCAACTCTCTTTTACATTGACGATCAAATCCTCCTTGTGTTTGAGCATCCTTGGTACAGGAATTTGGTTTATTATTTACAGAACCAAAGATGTCCAAACAACGTAGACACTCATGAAAGGATAAGACTCTGTCTTGAATCTGCAAGATAAGTCATTATAGGAGACTTCTTATTTCGAAGATCAGTTGATGGTGTGCTGCTTCACTGTGTGAATAATGAAGATGAACAAAAATTGTTACAAGAAGCTCACGATTCTTCAAGATATGTCATTCATGTAGCAGGTCATTTCTCTACAAAAACCACTGCTTTCAATATTATTAGAAAAGAATATTATTGGCCTTCGATCTTTCATGACTCTTATTTGTTTTTGAGGTCTTGTGACAAGTGCCAAAAATTTGTTGGGAAGGAACGCCTTTCAGCCATGCCATTACAACCTGTCCTGCCAGATTTTCCCTTTTCAAAGTGGGGATTGGATTTTATTGGTCCTATTAATCCCCCTTCTTTAGCCAAACAAGTTTTTGTTTTGACAGCCACATACTATTTTACGAAATTGGTTGAATCTGTCCCACTTAAGAATTCCACAGACGACCAGGTAATTTCTTTGCTTGAAAATAATATTTTTTCCAGATTTGGTCTTTCAATAGAAATTATTATAGACAATGGCCCCACTTTCATTTCTACTAAGATGAATCGATTTCTAGCCAAGTTGGGGGTTAAAAATTTCACCTCATCAGCTTATTACCCCCAAGGAAACGGGTAGGCTGAATCTACCAAAACAAATCTGGTAAGAATCGTCAAAAGGCTCATCGAAGATGAGCCTCGTCAGTGGCATACTCTCCTCACCTATGCCCTATGGGCAGATCTAACTACCGCCAAGGTAAAAACTGGTTTTACTCCTTTTCAACTTGTTTATGGTCAAGAATCCCTCTTGCCAACAGAGTTGGAACTTTCTTCCTTAAGGTTGATGCTACAGATCAAAGAGTTAAATTCTTCAGATGTTTTGCAAAGGGTAAATGCACTACTAGCTTTGGAAGAACAAAGGATGTTTGCCTTGGATAATATTAAAAGGAGACAACAAACTGTTAAGAAGTATTTCAACAGGAGTGTCAAGTCTGTCAAGTTTAAAGTAAATGAAAATGTCTTTCTATGGGATTCAACTCACGCTGATAAGGGAAGACATTCAAAATTTCAGAAATTATGGCTGGGTCCTTTCAAGATCACTTTTGTCTTAGGTACCAATTCTTACATTCTAAAAGACTTACATGAGCGATTGGTTTCTTACAACACTAACGGTTCTCACCTAAAGCATTACGTGTGACCAACTTGAAAAGATATAACGCTGTCTGGATTTTCTCTAATATAGCTCTGTTTTCAATTTTTTTTTTTTTTTTTTCTTTTCCTGCTTACAGTGATTGATTTCCGTTTTTTTTGTTTTAAGCATTTCCTATTGTTTTTACCTTCTGTCACTTTATTTTTTCTATTTTAATTTTCTGCAATTTTACTCTGATGGATCTCGATTTTTTTCATTTTTTAGTTTATTCAGAAATAAGATGTTGGATCAGTTATGCCATAGTGACACTCCTGTGAGATATTGTTAGTCAATAAAAATCAAGCTTACACGACTTTTATGATGTTTTCCTTGAGGACACACTTGAATTTGTCGTCTACTTTCACTGTTGTCTTATAAAGAGATTGGTTATCTCCCACTTCTTCTTCCCATTTCTTCATCCATTTGAAAATAAAACAATAGAGCATTTAATTTTTCTCCTTGAATTAAGAGCCGATTCTAGTTAAATTATTATGCATACAGGGATAACCCCCCTCATACTTAACATTTTTTATGAGTTATTCCCAAATTTCCAGTCATTTTTCCATTAAATCCGTTCACTTCCCCCTGTTGCATAATTATTCTGGTTACATCTTCTAAAGTTATTGTTCTTGGTTTGCAAAACCTTGAG
The DNA here is from genome assembly GCA_009831015.1 of Picea engelmannii. NCBI lineage: Eukaryota > Viridiplantae > Streptophyta > Pinopsida > Pinales > Pinaceae > Picea > Picea engelmannii. The sequence goes on along the minus strand of ML800353.1, from coordinate 117,059 downwards.
TTCTGAGTTCTAAATCTGTTGAAAGCAAATTTCCCTATGGAGTTGCCAGTTTGTTGACGATTAAATTTGCAACGAAGTTTTGCCCGCAAAGTTTTGCTAAAGCCTATTATTATAAAAGCTAAATAGTAGTAGTAGGTGGGACCCCCTTGTAGATTGAATATCAAATCTGGTGCTTATTTGATGATTACGCTACTGTTCAATACTGCTTTCATGATTGACGATATCTTATTTTATTGGAAAATGGATCATGCATATTATACATGGTCCCCTTGTTGTTCCAAGCTCAAGTTTTATATCGATGTTTTGTTGTCTGCTCTTGGATCTATTACGTGGGACACCTAAGAATTTCGGTGTTAAAGCAGTTGAAAGTGGCAGTGTCTTGTGTGGATTACAATGATGTTTTATTGGTTTGCTTCACAGTTGATTGTTGTTATCATTGAGAAGTAACCATGTTCTTTTCCCCCTCATTATATCATGTTTCTCTCAATACAAACCCCTCGCATATCCCATAACCCTTTTCCACCCCCTGCTCATTGATAAACATTAAAACAATTTGTATGGATTGGATTGCATGAGTTTGATATATTGCTAAGCCAAAATCCATTTCATATTTTAAAAGAGTTGTCATGTATGGTTAATTAAAATATCATTTGCTAATCAATCACGCATGTTGGGATGAGCTATTCAAATAAAAGGCTAAAAACATAGGCTTATTACGCTTCTGTAAAAAAGAAGGACTAAAAGATGATAGCATCAACAAAGGAAACATGGCCTCACAACCGGGAAATATGGCTTTTGAGTTTTTTATTTTTATCCATTGTTGATGACAGTTGACTTCAAAAAATTTTGGACAACATGTTTTATTTTGGATATATGAGAAATATGTTTGAAAATAATTTCAAATTTCATGAGCTAAATTTTCCAAAAGTGAATATGTTGATGGGAGACACAGGGAGGTGTGTTTTACTTAGCTAATGGTTATGTTATGATTGCTATGAACTAAAGGGAGTCACAAGGGGTCCCACCTACTAGTTATTATTTATTTATAACCCTTATTATAATTATTACTCTCCCCCCTAACTAAATTTAGTTTAGTCTTTTAATTAACTTAACTAATGAGTTGGTTCAACTACTTCAACCAATTCTAATTTGTTTAAAAGCAAAAGGAAAGGGAGGAACAAAGGAAGGATAGAAGCAGAAGCATACTAAGGTTTTCTCTTTGAGTTTATGTTGAGATAGTTCAATTTTCATTTATTCATTATTCATCACAAGCCTAATTCTCTTTTATGATAACAGGGTCTTATTGTAGACAACAATATTTAGGGTTGAATCACATCATTCATACACTTGTTTTTTAGAGGTGTTGATCTATCTTTGATACTCTGTGTAGACTTGTCTATTTGTGAATTAATTTTCATGACTGACAAAGGCTATTGTGCAGAGTTGAGTGGGAAACAATATGTGGCAAGCTGATCCAACTTTAGAGTTCAGTTTTGGTTTTCTTTCAGAGGTCCTTTTGTATGTTCCATCGAGGATGTCTAAGTTTGACTTTGGTCCAAAATTTCTTTGTAAAGAAATTGACTCTTTAGTGAATCTGAATGAAATAAATCATTGTTTTATGTCTCATCTATCTTGATTATCATCTTGGTGACTTTACTTCTATCTTTACATTTATTTCAGCAACTGATACATTAAAAAAGTTACATAAAAATTAAATTTCCAACAAGCTTTTTGTTGATAAAAGACTAGCCTAAGCACTCATAATTAATACTTGTGAGTTAGGATGTTATTTTTGTTGGCTATAAAGCTAGGGTGATATTCCCGTCTATTTTTCTTTAGCCAAGCAAAATCTAAAAATGCTTGAGTAAGATTATTTCATATCTTTTCCTCAACATTTATTTGGCGACCGTACTAGGGAGATCTTGGATATCTCTCTGGTTAATATTTATACTTGATTCTCATCGATACATATTTCTTTTTCTGATATTGATTCTTTGAATGTTTTATTTTAATGGTTGTTCCTATTGCAAGGCAACCCAATATTGAGCCCGACCTTCAAGATCAGACCAACATTGCTTTGAATCTGTTTAAATACCATCTTAGACACTGCCAACTCCCTTGCTGAGCTTAACCATTCTTGGGCAACAATTGAACGAGATATTTGTGTTCAAGAACAATTGGAAGCTAGACTTAGACAGTCTAGAAATCAACAATAACCTTCCTTTTCCTCAGTTTTGTCTTTTCTTTCTTGTCCTTAGATTCTTGTGCTTCTAGAAGAAAAATAGGCTTGTCACCTGAAATCAATCCTATTGCTGAAATAGGAAGGAGAAATGTTGTGTTATCTGCCCAACAAAGTGCTCTAAGGAGAACTTTATCCGACTCATCAAGTTCGTCTTTCTTTCCCTCACCTATTATCCACATGATGACATCTAGTGGAGGCTCTAGTGGAACTAAAAGTGCTCCATCTTCTCAATATTCATCGTCATCAGTGATTGGTAGATTATATAGCCACAATATCCCTGTACAATCTACCACAAAACCCACCAAAGTCATTAAAAAGTATGGGATTTTTCAGTTCAAAGAAGATGCCACAACCACATCGTGGCATGTGTCCTCCCCTCTTAACCTAACACCTTCTACTTGTCCACTTCTGAAGTTTAAAATTGAATTTGCCTAAGTTTTCGGGAGATAACACTGTCAGTACAAGAAAACACCTGGTGGCATTTTCTAATGCTTGTCATAACATAGGGGCCAACGACAATGACACTTGCATGCGCTTGTTCATCAATTCCTTGGAAGGCAAGGCTGCGACTGACTTCTTTGACCTTCCTCCTAAGATATTTTATACTTGGGAGGAGTTGATCTATTGGTTCTGATCCACTTATGGGAAATCTAAAAGCCATGCCGAGAAGTTAAGGGAATACAATAACGTCACCTATAAAGATGGTGAGACCATCAAGTCTTTCAACTTGCATTTCACCAAATTATACAATCAAATCCCAGAACTTATTTGCCCTCAGAACCAAGCTTCTTTCATGCATTATTATAATGCATTGCCTTCCCCCTACCGTCATAGGCTTGAGGAAAAGGCCATTGATAATCTTGGTTTTGCTCTGCATACTTGCTCAGAGTATGAAGAACAACTTAAAATAACTGTTCTTCCCCAGGGAGAATCAATTATACATACATACATGTCCACTCTCTTATAGATAGTACAAGATATGAACAATCATATGATATAATTTGAGCGAAAGGGTACTGTCTCCCCTCTCACCCCTGAAGCTTCATCCTCTTCTGTACCCCCCTTTAGAAATCCGGTTGAAAGGAATTTTCAGCCTAAAGCTATCTTGCCTCTGATTTGGTGTAACTTTTGCGAGGAACACCATGAAGAAAATACATGTGAGGTAAAGAAGAGTGTCAAAGCTAAGATCTTTGGTAAAAGACAAGAAGCTACTATCACTTTCCTAGATTTTGCGGGGCCAGAGGATGTCATGGTCATCAACACTAGGAACAAATTCTATACTCCCAAGGGAAAATTTGACCCTCCCTGCAGTTCTTCTATCTCGAGTCCATCCTCAATTACTGCTACGCTCTAGGTTCCTAGGGTCCCTGAGAGTCAAAGAATCACTCCCTCTCTGCCCTCTTCCAAATACAATATCTTGAATCAATTGGACAACATCAAAGCAGATGCAACCCTCCTAGACATGGTTGTCGTCCCTCAACAACAGATGCATTTGAAACAATTCGTGGAAGGAAAATCTTATGTTGTAGCCAATCTTTCTGAAGAGGTAAACGAAGAGGATTCTTCTATAAATAAAGTAGGTGTACATAACTTTAGATACCCTGTAAAAAATACCCCTTTTTTATATTTCTGTAAAGATCATGGATAAAATTTCCCATTGTTGCCTCATTGATGGTGGGTTGGGCCCAAGTGTGATGTCGAAGATTATTATGGAAGAGCTAGGCTTGTCTTTTATAGATGAAAACGCCATAAGCATGCTGTCTTATAATAGTCTACAAAAAAAGACCATAGGTGAGATTAAATATGTGACCTTAGTTTTGTGCGCTCACCCTGAAATAAGGACGACCCTCAATATTTAGGTAATCGATATGTTAGTAAGCAATTACTCAATCATCTTAGGAAGAGATTGGAAAACCTCAATGGGTGGATACCTCTCACTCGACGGAACACATTTATCTGTTCCTCAGAACGAAAAAAAACATTATAGTCCTTAGAGAAGGAGGGATATCACCCTACATAGAGAGTGTCCCACAACCTCTACATGGTGTATGGTGTATAAGGCATGGTGATAGAGAGTATATTCCATCTTTTCCGAGGAAGATAACATTCCCATGGAACAAATCGATTTAGATGATGGCATGTGGCACATGAACTTTGATGGTTCATGCTCAAATGAAGGTAACAAAGCTGGCATTAGCTTGATTTCTCCTGTAGGAAAAATTCATAACTTTTCTTACCAGTTGGAGTTCACTTGCACTAACAATGTCACTAAATTCGAAGCTTTCTATTAGGCATTGAAAAAGCTTATAATCTTAGCTGTGGTCACCTTCAATTTTTGGGGATTCCGAGCTTGTTGTAAATCTTGTGCGTAAAATTTACTCTCCTAGCAACAAGTTGATGAAACGATACACCCAAACAGCTTGGGCACTTATCTTGAACCTTTTATCTCTCAACATCACCCATGTTAAAAGGGAGTTAAACTCAATGGATGATTAGTTAGCAGTTTTTGCAGCCTTCCCTAATCAACAACTTCTTCCACACATACCTGATTGTACCTTTCAATCCCTATATCGTCCGCATATTCCCGACAATATAGAATCTTGACAGGTCTTCCCTGACGATTATAACATTTGTGCTTTTATTCAAAATGAACCTTTTAAGCCTAAGGAAATTATATCCATAGAAGATAACAAAATTCCTAAAGGCTTGACTCTTCTAGAGAGTTCATTTTCTTCGAGTGATGTAGGCAACAAGGAGAAACAAAAAGAAGAAGAGTCGAAAATGAAGGTGGGTGACACCATCTCCTTGAACATTGGGACATCCGAGACTCCAAAGAACATCAAAATAGGTGCCAAATGTTCAGATGAAGAGAAGGAGAAGTTTTCCAAGTTGCTTAGTGAATTTCAAGATGTTTTTGCTTGGTCTTATGAGGATCTTCATGGTTTTGATCCAGGCCTTATACACCATGCCATCCCCATTCAGGAAGGCGTAAAACCAGTTAGGCAAAAACAAAGACCTATCAACCCTACGCTAGAAGCAACTATTCCAAAGGAGTTGGGAAAATTTTTGCAGGCTGGAATCATCTTTCCGGTCAAATATTCTGAATGGGTCTCAAATATAGTCCACGTTTGGAAAACAACTGGTCAGATCAGACTGTGCGTTGATTTTCGTGCATTAAATCGAGCTAGTATAAAATATCACTTCCCTCTCCCTAACATGGAAATGATTTTGCAGCAAGTTGTAGGGTCACAAATCATGTCCTTACTTGACGGGTTTTCCGGTTACAATCAAATCAAGGTAAAAAGGGTAGATAAATATAAAACCACCTTTATTATTCGTTGGGGCACCTTTGCTTATGAATGTATGCCTTTTGGTTTATCTAATGTAGGTGCCACCTTTACAAGAGTTATGCAATTAGCTTTTGATGATTTGATCGGTAGGATCATTCAGATCTACCTTGATGACTTAACAATTTACTCTAAAATCCGATCAGATCACTTTGGTCATTTGAGAAAAGTTCTCATGCAATGTAGGAAATTTGGAATTTCTCTAAATCCTTCCAAGTCCATTTTTGGTGCTACCGAGGGCAAGCTCCTTGGACACATTGTCTTTGATTCGAGAATAAGCATCGATCCTAAAAGGATTATTTCCATCCTTAATCTTCCTGCTCCCACTTCCAAGAAAGAAGTTCAAGCCTTTATGGGGGTTGTTAACTTCGTTCGTAGGTTTGCTCCAGATTTTGCGGTGATGGTCAAGCCAATCCATAATCTGCTTAAGCAAGATCATTCTTTTTCTTGGACATATTATGTCGAAAATGATTTTGAAGGGATTAAGAAAGTAATCAATTCCACACCGGTTTTGGCGAAGCTGAATTTTGGGAAGGAATTCACGATATATACTAATGCCACTGAGGAGGCAGTTTCTGTTGTCCTTTTGCAAAATGATGTCTAAGGAAATGAAAAACCTGTGGCTTACATGAGTCAAAGTTTGTCTGATGATGAATTTAAGTACTCTTTTATTGAGAAACATGCTTTTTCTCTTGTTAAGTCTTTTGAAAAGTTTCTCCACTACATATTAGGTAAGCATACATTGGTAAAAGTCTCGTTACCTGCTGTCAAATTTTTGCTCTCACAAACTTATCTTTCAGGAAATATTGCACATTGGCTTGCCAAGATCCAGGAGCATGATTTAAATATCATGACTTCTACCACTATTAAGGGACATGAGCTAGCCCTTCACTTGGCTCAACATGATGAGAATGGTAAAGAAATTGATGAAGAAGATAGTTCCCTTTCAACTCTCATTTACATTGACGATCAGATCCTCTCTGTGTCTGAGCATCCTTGGTATGGGAATTTGGTTTATTATTTACAGAACGAAATATGTCCAGACAACTTAGATACTCATAAAAGAGAAGACTTTGTCTTGAATATGCAAGATATGTCATTATAGGAGACTTCTTATTTCAAAGATCAGTTGATGGTGTGCTTCTTCACTGTGTGAATAATGAAGATGCACATAAATTGTTACAAGAAGCTCACAGTTCTTCAAGCTCTGTCATTCATGTAGGAGGTCATTTCTATGCAAAACCCTTTGCTTTCAATATTATTAGAAAAGGATATTTTTGGCCTTCGATCTTTTGTGACTCTTATGTTTTTTTGAGGTCTTGTGACAAGTGCCAAAAGTTTTCTGGGAAGGAACGCCTTTCAGCCATGCCATTACAACCTGTCTTGCTAGATTTTCCCTTTTCAAAGTGGGAATTGGATTTTATTGGTCCTATTAATCCCCCTTCTTCAGTCAGACAAGTTTTTATTTTGACAGCCATAGACTATTTTACAAAATGGGCTGAATTTGTCCCACTTAAGCATTCCACAGACGATCAGGTAATTTCTTTCCTTGAAAATAATATTTTTTCTAGATTTGGTCTTCCATTAGAAATTATTACAGACAATGGCCCCGCTTTCATTTCTGCTAAGCTGACTCGATTTCTATCCAAGTTTGGGGTTAAACATTTCACCTCATCAGCTTATTACCCCCAAGGAAACGGGTAGGCCAAATCTACCAACAAAAATCTAGTAATAATCCTCAAAAGTCTCATTGATGATAAGTCTCGTCAGTGGCATACTCTCCTCACCTATGCCCTCTGGGTAGATCGAACTACTGCCAAGGTAAGCACTGGTTGTACTCCTTTTCAGCTTGTTTATGGTCAAGAAGCCCTCTTGCCAACATAGTTGGAACTTTCTTCCTTAAGGTTGATGCTACAGATCAAAGAGTTAAATTCTTCAGATGTTTTGCAAAGGGTAAATGCACTACTATCTTTGGAAGAACAAAGGATGTTTGCCTTGGATAATATTAAAAGGAGACAACAAATTGTTAAGAAGTATTTCAACAAGAGTGTCAAGACTGTCAAGTTTAAGGTAAATGAAAAGGTCTTGCTATGGGATTCAGCTCACGCTCATAAGGGAAGACATTCAAAATTTCAAAAATTATGGTTGGGTCCTTTCAAGATCGCTTTTGTCTTAGGTACCAATTATTACATTCTAAAAGACTTGCATGAGCGATTGTTTTCCTACAACACTAATGTTTCTCACCTAAAGCATTACGTGGAACCAATTTGAAAATCTCTAACGTTATCTGGATTTTCTATAATATAGCTCTGTTTTTAGTTTTCGCTTTTTCTTTTCTTTTCCTGCTTACAGTAGTTGATTTCCATTTTTTTTTTTGTTTTAAGCATTTCCTATTGTTTTTACCTTCTGTCACTTTATTTCTGCTATTTTAATTTTCTGCAATTTTATTCTGCTGGATTTCGATTTTTGTCATTTTTTAGTTTAGTTGGAAATAAGATGTTGGATCAGTTATGCCATAGTGACACTACTGTGAGATATTGTTAGTCAATAACAATCAAGCTTACACGACTGTTACGATGTTTTCCTTGAGGACACACTTGAATTTGTCACCTACTTTCACTGTTGTCTTATAAAGAGATTGATTATCTCCCGCTTCTTCTTCCCATTTCTTCATCCATTTGAAAATAAAAGAGCAGAGCATTTAATTTTTCTCCTTGAATTAAGAGTCGATTCTAGTTGAATGATTATGCATACAGAGACAAACCCCCTCATACTTAACATTTTTCATGAGTTATTCCCAAATTCCTGGTCATTTTTCCATTAAATCCGTTCACTTCCCCCTGTTGCATAATTATTATGGTTACATCTTCTAAAGTTATTGTTCTTGGTCTGCAAAACCTTGAGTTCTGAGTTCTAAATCTGTTGAAAACAAATTTCCTTGTGGAGTCGCCAGTTCGTTGACGATTAAATTCACAACGAAGTTTTGCCCGCAAAGTTTTGCTAAAGCCTATTATTATAAAAGCTAAATAATAGTAGTAGGTGGGACCCCCTTATAGATTGAAGATCAAATATGGTTCTTATTTGATGATTATGCTACAGTTCAATATTGCTTTCATGATTGACGATATCTTATTTTATTGGAAAATGGATCATGCATATTATACATGGTCCCCTTGCTATTCCAAGCTCAAGTTTCATACCAATGTTTTGTTGTCTATTTTTGGATCTATTACTTGGGACACATGTAACAGACATATGTTAGTAACAACAAATGAAAAGAAATTAAAAGGAGAAACTATCCTATGCTAACATGCTATACTATATGCATTTAAAAGATTGTGGCAAATCCTAGATAACATATGATAGCCATGCAATTTATTGAGGTTTTATATAACAATGTTGACATGCATTTCTATATAGTGGAGATGGTAATATGTGATGTGGGTGGCGCTCTTGGAAATTAAAGGTTGTTGGTTTCAATGCATGGTTCAAGGTGGATGATTTGTTGATTAGTAGTTGTCGCGTACTAAGAATTGAATGAACTTGTAGTGTGGAGGCGATGTGCATTTACTGCACATCACCTTTACTCCTTCCATTGGTCACCACCCTAGTCGGGTTATTGTTCAAACATTGTTGCATTGGTTATGCTCTGATTTCTTAGCAGGGAGAAATCGCTCGGCCAACTCGCGTTTTAAGGAGTTCAATTACAGGTATGTTTTTTTTGTCCCTTCATGAGTTTTCTCTGGTTATGAAATGGATGTTGGCTCAGGTGTATTGGTTTGTGCTTTCCTTAAGTATTGAAACTGTATAAAATTGTGATTGTGAAATGAAACATTAATGATTTTCTCAACAATGATGTTGAAGTCATAGTGTTACTGGTTATCCTAGGCATTAGAAGTCACAAAAGATCTATGTTATCCTTGTTGGTCTTGGTGGGCTATCTTCACACTTTCGTATTGCTGTATCCAATCTGTGGGATTTTATGGGGTTTAATGATTGAAGCGTTTGTGTCACCGCACATTGTACATTTGGGCATTGGGTTGTTTTCACCACCAAAGGTCGCGCAGTGAGTTATTTTGTTCCTTATTGGACTTATCTTTACCTCAACGTTGTAGTTATTTGACTGAGGAGTCACAAGGGTTGTAACCTGCATGTGTTAGGTATCATTACCAGGATGAGGTAGAAAGTTATTCCTCTGTTATGGCCTCTCTTGCCACAAGTTTTCATCACTTTTTCCACGAAGTAAGTTGTGGTGTTCTCTATGTATGTGTCATTAGTCTCAGAAGTTTTACCATTGAAAGGAGCCGACTCTAGTGTTGGTTCGGAAGCAAATCCTTAACTCCTCCAATTTGAGGTTTTTATAGAGAGGACTGTCGGGCCTGTCAGGTTTACTATGGGTTATTATGGATTGAAATGTATTCTCGATTAATTTAAATGCAGGCTCACCCAATTGGTTATGTGACAATCGTGTGGATTTTAGTATCTAGTCATTGCCTGTGTTATTGAAATGGAAACCCTGCATCGATACTTTGACAGTTACAAATAACACAGTTTCCCTCTTATGGTTGGTAACCTAGTATTGTCTTTTGAGGAAGTTGCAGCCTCACCTCACGTCAATGTGTGAATGTGTGTGGTTTCCACAACATGGTAGGTCGGTTGTTGATGGTTCCGACAATCCAAATATAAGCTCAACATTGAATTGGTTGATAGGTTGATGCACTGTCATTGTCTTTTGCACTAAGATTAGTTGGATGTTTGATTTGGCATTGTTTACGATTGCTAAATAACACTCATGCATACTGCATTCGTAGGTCTGGTGTTTCTATGCAACAAATAAATGGTCATTGTAACTATTGGTTTCTTTTGGGGCCGAATGGTTATTACAACCAGGATGATTGTAGGAACTGCATCCACTTTATGCTTAGAATTGTCTGATTGTATAAGCTGAGTTTTACACAACATAGTTGATTACAATTTGACTAAATCGAAACAATATTGTATTAGGGTGATGGCTCAACATCATGGGTTGAGTTATTACTGTGACTATGTGTTTGGTTTTGTAAAATGGAGATGTTGCATAGTGGTGTTTTGGTGGCTGCACACTGTGTATAATATGGATAGCTTGGGTTTCACACTCAGGGGTACCCCCAAAGTTTTAAGCATGTTTTTGTTGCATTCCGATCATTTGTTCTGACATGCATGTGGTTGATACCTCGTCGTGTTGGATGGATTGCCCAACTTTTTAGAGTCACATTGAATTGGGCTTGTACAGTGATAGAGTTACACTTGCATGATTGAATTATTCTGTGCATATCTTGTGTTGGATTGGTGGGTGTGGTCTGTTTGTTTAAATGTCAATTCGGGTTTTGAAATTTAATCTGGATTATTGGGTTGACTTCCCCTATATATGTTTAATGAATAACATTTCATTTAAATGACATGCCCGATTGCAATGATAGTGTGACTTCATTGTTAATTTTGGAAACATGACTTTGAGTATATTTGTTGATTGAAGTAATGTATGGGCAGCGGTTGATTTTGATGGTTGCCAGAACCCCTTTATAGATTGTGTGGAATGCATACTGTTTTGTGATGGCACTATGTTGGATATTTGTTATGAACAGTGAACTAGTTAAATACACAGTAATTGTCATTTGTTCACAACGATTGATTGGTTGGTGCATCTCTTTTCGCAGAATGTTTTATGGATCACTTAATTAATTTCATGAACAATAATCGTTCTTCTTCCCTTCCATTATTTCATTTTCTGCTAATTACAATTCCCATCACCTTCCCATATTCATCTTTTTCACTCCCTGTTCTGAGATTGATTACAGTCAAGATAATTTCGGTGTTAAAGCAGTTTAAAGTGGCAGTGTCTTGTGTGGATTACAAAGATGTTTTATTGGTTTTATTCACAGTTGATTGTTTTTATCATTGAGAAGTAACCATGTTCTTTTCCCCCTCATTATACCATGTTTCTCTCAACACAAACCCCTCGCATATCCCAGAACCCTTTTCCACCCCCTGCTCATTGATAAACAATAAAACAATTTGTATGGATTGGATTGCATGAGTCTGATATATTGCTGAGCCAAAATCCATTTCATATTTTAAAACAGTTGTCATGTATGGTTAATTAAAAGATCATTTTCTAATCAATCACACATGTAGGGATGAGCTATTCAAATAAAAGGCTAAAAACAAAGGCCTATTACGCCTCTGTCAAAGAGAAGGACTAAAAGATGATAACATCAACAAAGGAAAGATGGCCTCACAATTGGGAAATATGGCTTTTGATTTTTTTATTTTTATCCATTGTTGATGACAATTGACTTTAGGAAATTTTGGACAACATGTTTTATTTTGGATATATGAGAAATATTTTTGAAAATTATTTCAAATTTCATGAGCTAAATTTGCCAAAAGTGAATATGTTGATGGGAGACAGAAGAAGGTGTGTTTTACTTAGCTAATGGTTATGTTATGATTGTTATTAACTAAAGGGAGTCACAAGGGGTCCCACCTACTAGTTATTATTTATTTATAACCCTTATTATAATTATTACTCTTCCCCCTAACTAAAGTTAGTTGAGTCTTTTAATTAACTTAACTAATGAGTTCGTTCAACTACTTCAACCAATTCTAATTTGTTTAAAGGCAAAAGGAAAGGGAGGAACAAAGGGAGGATAGAAGCAAAAGCATACTAAGGTTTTCTCTTTGAGTTTATGTTGAGATAGTTCAGTTTTTCATTCATTCATTATTCATCAAAAGCCTAATTCTCTTTTATGATAGCAGGGTCTTATTGTAGACAACAATATTCAGGGTTGAATCGCATCATTTAGACACTTGTTTTTTAGAGGTGTTGATCTATCTTTGATACTCTTTGTAGACTTGACTGTTTGTGAATTAATTTTCATGGCTGACAAAGGCTATTGTGCAAAGTCGAGTGCGCAGCAATCTGTGGCAAGCTGATCCATATTTAGAGTTCAGTTTTGGTTTTCTGTCAGAGGTCCTTTTGTATGTTCCATTGAGGATGTCTAAGTTTGACTTTGGTCCAAAATTTCTGCATGAGATTTTGTAAAGAAAATGACTCTTTGGTGAATCTGAATGAAATAAAGGATTGCTTTATGTCTCATCTGTTTTGATTATCATCTTGGTGACTTTACTTCTATCTTTACATTTATTTCAGCAACTGATACGTTCAAAAAGTTACATAAAAATTAAATTTCCAGCAAGCTTTTTGTTGATAAAAGACTAGCCTAAGCACTGGTAATTAATACTTGTGAGTTATGATGCTATTTTTGTTGGCTATAAACCTAGGGTGATATTCCCATATATTTTGCTTTATCCAAGCAAAATCTGAAAATGCTTGAGTAAGATTATTTCATATCTTTTCCTCAACAATTTGGAGTCATGTTTTTTGTAGTGGGTCGGGTTACTCAAGTGTGGGACACATTTCTCTTGTCCTTAGGTGCATTCACCTTCAATCTGGGAGCATTCCTGTAGATGGGAAACCGAGTTTGGAAGTTTAGCTCTCTTTCCAAGGTCACATCCTTCTCTATGGAGGCCGAGTTTGTTACTCGATAGGCTATTGTTCTTCAATCATTTTATTGTTGTAGCAGAAAAAACTTTCAGATTTGTTCATGTTTCTTCACTGTTGTGTATTTTCATACCTACAAGAAGTGCATATCTCATAAACAGGTCAGAGAGTTTCATTTTTATTTACTATGTGAAATGAAGACATGACTGTGAGCTATCTCAATAATATATTAGTCCATGAATAAGTAAATAAAGCAACCTTATTTGTTTCTCATATTCATGTTTGATTAGAATTAATGCCATTATAGTTTGTTATCAATACTATTATTTTCCATAAACACAAAAAATGGGTCCAAATTGTTGTGGGAAGATCTTGTTTAATGAGCTAAACCATATAACATCTACAATAGCAAACATTTGGTACATTAGCCATGCAACAAACAAGACAATGTTTAAGGAAGATCAAAGTAGGAACGTTACATATACATCAATCCCTTGCAAATTTGACTATTTAAAAAACTATCCACTCCAAATTTTTCCCTGGTAAATCTCTCTTGCACAAGTCTTCCCTCTAACTTTTGGAAAAATAATGGAATAGGGACTAGGGTTTGCAAAAAATGAATTTCCCATTGTTTTTTTCACTTGATATTTCAGTGCATTGATGATAAATGCGTGCCCTATTTTTATTTTCAATTTGGCTCACACTATGCCTTATAGACTTAAGCACACTAGTGCAGTATGTTGGCATAAACACGCCAATTAAACAATGTACAAAGAAAATAGAAGTGCAAACCTTCACAATTACAAATTTACGGAGTTTCTTATGGAGGTCAACTATTGATGTGTATCATAATTTTTTGTACCAATGCATTTAGAATACCAATATGCACTGGTGCGATATAAGTGAATGGGGTGTTTTACAACAAAATCTAGTACCCCTAAATGATGTAAAGTCTCAAGCATCAAGGGACTAGTCTTGTGCAACTTAGGAAGACTACCCATTGTCACATCAATAACTTTTCCTCACACTTATGGTTGGCTCTTATTCAACTCAAGGGGGTTTTCCCTACAAATAATATTTCTAAGGCTATAGAGTGAAGGCACAAGGTGATTTTTGAAGAGTAAGTCTTAACAAAATGTCAGTTGTATCATATCAAAAAATGGAAACAAGAAAAGGGTATAAGATTGAAAGGAGAGGAGGAAGAGGAAACAAGAAAATGAGATGATATGAGACTAGTGCCTATCAATCAATGGAATAATGGAGGCATAAAATATTGCATGAATGAAGGAACTAATGTGTCACAATCAACTACTTTGGATGGATATATGGTAGAAAGGGCTAGTTTGCCACATTCAACCTTGAGATGAAAGAATTTGTTGATACATTTATCATTGGTTGTGTACTTAAGGTAAAGTGAACTAATTTGATGCAATTCAACCTTAAATATTTGCTAGAAATTAAAGTTTGAAAACTTAATCTTGGAGAGCTAAGGGTGTTACTCATCAAAGAAATTTTAAGGTGTCATCATGTTAGGCTGAATTATAACTCCATTTCAACAACTAATTTATTAGATGAAGGAAATAAATAGAATTATAACAACAAAGAAAGCAAGAGGGAGAATCTTCTCACATTGCTTTACTCCTAAATGAAAAATGAATTTCTTTAATAGGCCTTCAAATAAAATGATAGCAAGAGGTTTTCTACATATAATTAACAACAAAATTGGAGAACATGTACATAACCATATAACAAAGTAAATCATTGCCTCACTTCTTCATTGGTCTTGAAGAATTTGATATACAAGGGAGCTCCATGTCAATATCTCTAAGCTCTATAATCTCATATCACTTCTCTCTTTCAAAATACTGTAATTGCCAATTCCCCTTACCTTTGAAATAGAGAGAAACTTGTCTTTATACAAGGTGATTTAAATCTCCCATACAATACATATATTATCTTTCTAACTAAATTCATGACAAGTCAAATAAATATTATAATAATGAAATAATTATAAGCGTAGTCTAAACGTTATATTTTTTTACCGTTTCCAACAACCACCACTAGAATTCAGTGATACAATTGTTGGTGAAATCACAGTTTTTTCATTCTTTAAATTACCTTTTTGAATACATAAATGGATTCAACGCCCTAAAAAAACCCTTGGAGCACTTAGATTATGTAGATTTAACAACTAAAATATGCAATTCCAACCATTTTTTGTTGGTTTTTGAGAAAAAATAACTGGAAATGGTAAAAACCGTAGAACGTTTAGACTACATCAAAGGTAGATCTATTTTAAATCCATGGTTGACCATGTTACAACATGTGAAAAATAGCTTCTCAAAGGCAATTCACCTTCATCCAAAAATAGTAGTAGTATGCACCAAATAATCCTCATGAAAGGGGTGCACCGCCAAAAATAGGAATCAAACCAACTCAAATGCTAAGTGTCGACCTTTTACACGTAGGCTGCTAACCATTCTAGGGGAAAACACGATACCTCTTTAGTCATGAATATTTACACAACGTTGTTAAGAATTGAGTACAAACAAGACAAGACAAGAAATGGTAGAAAAGGCCTGAAGCCATTCTGATGCACTTGTATTGATCTGATGATATGAATTTATAGTACATAGATAAACTAGATCTAGATCTAGATCTCATTGACAACTCATCAATGGACCATGACATCACCTCATGAATATATGAGGTTTACAACTCATATCAATGTGGTCTCGGATTTTGTGATTATCTAGGGACTCATAGTCTAACATTCTCCCCCTCAATCACAAGTATGAATAATTGTACCAGTATGTTGGCCCTCGACCAAGTTTTGGAGAACCTTGGTCATGTTTGACCACTTTTGGGACTTCGACAGGCTGGTCGAAGACGAAGCCCCCAGGCGAAGTGGAGATCACAGGATATCGCCTCCTTTTGTGGGATTTTTTGGTTTTAAGGTTGATGTAATGGGTATGGGATGTCGGCCCATGGGTTTACCCATGTTTATGCCTCTTTTGTAATGTATAAATAAGTATCTAGGCGATGTAAGAAGAAGTAAGTAAGTCAGTTGTAAACTGATGGCTTAGTGCTAATGTTATCTATGTGCAAGAAGATGTGTTAAGGCTTTCAGAGCTAAGTGTAAGCGTTTTGTAGAGCTTTGAGTGCAGACTGTGTAAGGCTTTGTGCCTTTGACCTAGCTCGGGGAAGGAGGATTTGGCAAGGTGCATGCAAATCTCGTGTCCTATGCATAGTTTGTTTGTGGCTCTCTACATGTAATAAGAGTGGAAGAAAATAATAAAGAAGAAGAAGAGTTGGTGGACGTAGCCCCACACTAGGGTGAACCACGTATATCTTGTGTTATGTGCTTTGTGCTATATTGTTCTTTTATTTGCTTAGTGCATTGTTATGATAGATAGATCTATGAATGTTTAAGTGCTTATGATTTGAATGAATGCTAGATCTGCTTTGATGCCATGTGTTGAATGGTTAGATATGATTAGATCTTGAGTAATACTGCGATGTTATGTAGTTAGGGTTTTGACCTGTGATGTGAATAAGGGTTAAAGACTAATGAATGTTCTTGGCTAAGTGCTCTGTTAAGTATTGTGATCACAGATCGATGTCCCAGCTAGGTTGTAGACACTTGAGTCCTGCAACCCCCCCTGCTTCTACCTCGGGTGAGATTTCATCTGCTTCGCAGGTGTTGCCGAAAGGGCCGGTAGTTAGGGTTTTGTTGGTGCATTGCTGAAGCGTTGAACCCTGGGTCTTCCCCTTTGTGCCAACAAATGGTTCTATTTCCAGGACATGAAACTGTGATCGCTGGGAACTAAAGAAAAGAGAAAGCTATGTGCATAGATCCGCTATCATGGTGCACAATATTCTACTTGACTTGTGAAGCTCCGTGCTAAGAAAGGAATCAGATCTGAAGAAAGAGGTAAGATCTTAAAGCTTTGTGCTCTAATAAAGGTAAGATAAGTAGATTTTTTTTTTTCGAAAGAATGGATCTAGGTATGTTTGATAAATTTTGTCCTAGTCTGAAAACTAGGGAACAACTAGAAGAAAGTAGATTTTATATGAATAGACCTGATAAAAATAATGAAAGATATGTTATTCCAATGCATAGAAAGGATTTTTGGACTAACAAGTGGATGCACGATCCTGGAAAGATTTTTTTACAGGTTCATCATTGTGATCCCAGTAGCAGTACAAGAAAGGTTGGGGATCGTTTAAGAGAAAAAGAGGACCGAATCTTTGATATAGTTGTAGAAGACTGGGACATCTTGCTAAGGAATGCCCTGGTAGAGGCCCTATTTGTCTTTGTTGTAAATCTGTTGGCCATGAAGTTTTGGACTGCCCTAGAATGATTACTAAAGTTGAAAACATGAATATGAGAAAAGAAAACCCTAAGGAAGGTCAAGAGACTAAGAATATGCCAGAACACCAGAAAGAATCAGAGACTATATTATTGCAGATGAAAGAAACCATGAATAATCATAGAAACATTAGTTTATCATAGATCTTAAAAGAGAAGGAGTGCATAGAAACAAGAATAAGAGACTTTGACATAGACTGTGTTCTGGATAAGGAAACACAGGTGAACATTATGACAGAAAGTGCTTGGGAAATTTTGGGAAAGTGTGCTATGTTTCCTTCATTGGGAGGAATAAGATTGTTTAAAGGAAAGATGATAACCCTATGTGGAAGACTTACCCATATACCTATGATCACTCATGGAGCATCGACGGAAGAAGAATTCGAGGTTGTTAAGTTTGTTGAGAACAACAACCCCTTTGCACTTTTGCTAGGAAGGACCTGGATTGAGAGAGATCAAATCCGAAGGAAAGAAGAATATGAGGCTCTAGAACAGAAAAAACAAGAATTAAGGGATTTCATGGCTAGAAGAATAACACGCTTAATAGAAGAACAAGAGGACACGTCGAAGCAACTGAGGGGCCAGAGACTTAGCTGTCAAAGTTGAGAGAATGCAGGAAGGATTGAAAAACCTGTCCATGCAGGAGAGAAGAGCACCTACCCCTGAAACAAAAAGAGAATAAGTATTACCCTCGAACCCTGTGAAAGACCCTCAACAATGCGAAGTTACTATGCTAAGAGCATATAAGAATAAAAAAATGGAAAGAGGAACCCAATGACTTAGATCACAGGAAAGAAGGCCAGAAAGCTCAGTAAGAAGAAATCAAAGTTAGAAAAATTGTAGGAAGCTCCAGAGAGGACTTCACAAAAAGAAGGCTTGCAGAATTTGAACCTCGCCGGAATAACAAAACAATGCAGACTGGCACTTCGCCACGATGAAACAATATGACTGTTGGAGGCGTCCTGACCGTTAGAACGACGCTCCGAAACAGCTAGAAATAAAGTTATTGCTGGAAAGATCGCCATGGGACCGTTGAGACCGCGCCATAATGTATGGATTGAGGCATTCTTGCCCGTTGGAGGAATCCATTCAGTAGCTTCAAGAAAGAGTAGCAGAACTGGAACTACAAGCAGTGCCAAGCACTCTGCAGGAAGTGTGAGATCAAAGGGAAGAAACTACCAAGAGCACATTTGAAAGAATCAAGGCATTGGCTTTAGAATGCAAGAAATTAAGTAACCGAAGTGCACAGACCTATGAGCGCCTTGCAGAAGACCCAGAACTGAGGACATTGGAGTCGCAACTCCAGGAGGCAAAGCAACAAGCATCGATAGTACAAGCACAATTGAAGCTACTATCAGCAATAGAGAAGATGAAAAGGTCATAGAAGGTGCGCGCAGTCCAACAACATGTCAATGCCATCCAGAGTAGAGTCATGGAAGTAACCCAGAGACTCCAGTCAGTGCAGGATGAAGCCTGCACACTTTTTGAAGAGATCTAAGGACAAGGTACACAACTAGAACAAGTGGTCACCACGGTGGAACAACGATTGGAAGGACCTGTCACCAAGAAAGTCATTCAGGAGTTTGACGAGCAGGAGGCTCTGGCGAAGCATCAAGTTGAGGTAGCTCGAGTCAAGTTCGAGGCCTTCGAAGAAGAATTGCCTAGATCAGAGTGACTTGGGACGAGTCACATGTGAGTGTTGGGGGCCTGTTGGTCCTCGACCAAGTTTTGGAGAACCTTGGTCATGTTTGGCCACTTTTGGGACTTCAATAGGCTGGTCGAAGACAAAGCGGAGATCGCGGGATCTTGCCCCCTTTTGCGGGATTTTTGGGTTTTAGGGTTGATGTAACAAGTATGGGATGTTGGCCCATGGGTTTACCCATGTTTAGGACCCTTTTGTAATATACAAATAAGTAGTTAGGCTCGATGTAAGAAGAAGTAAGTAAGTTAGTTGTAAACCGATGGCTTAGTGCTAATGATAGCTATGTGCAAGAAGATGTGTTAAGTCTTGTAGAGCTAAGTGCAAGCATTTTGTAGAGCTTTAAGTGCAAATTGTGTAAGGCTTTGTGATTTTGACCTAGTTCGGGGAAGGAGGATCTGGTGAGGTGCGTGTAGATCTCTTGTCCTATTGGGCGTTGGTTTGTGGCTCTACGCATGTAAGAAGAGTGGAAGAAGGTAATAAAGAAGAAGACGAGTTAGTGGAAGTAGCCCCACACTGGGGTGAACCACGTATATCTTGTGTTATGTGCTTTGTGCTATATTGTTCTTATATTTTCTTAGTGCATTGTTCTGATAGATAGATCTATGAATGTTTAAGTGCTTATGATCTGAATGAATGTTATATCTACTTTGATGCTATGTGATGAATGGTTAGATATGATTAGATCTCGAGTAATACTGCGATGTTATGTAATTAGGGTTTTAACCTACGATGTGAATAAGGGTTAAAGACTAATGAATGTTCTTGGCTAAGTTCTCTATTAAGTATTGTGATCATAGATCGGTGTCCCAGCTAGGTTGTAGACATTTGAGTCCTACAACCCCCTTGCTTCTACCTCGAGTGAGACTTCATCTACTTCGCAGGTGTTGTCGAAAGGGTCGATAAATAGGGTTTTGTTGGTGCTCTGTTGAAGGGTTGAATCCCGAGATTGCCCCTTTTTGCCAACACAATAGAGAAAAAATAATTGGTATCATCTTCAATATGAAATTATTGAACTGAGCTTCAATGAATATATTCTTGAAAAAAATGCCAATATCTAAATAGTTCATCTGGAAGTGAACAACTGCCATGTCTGAACATCCCCATTATGTTGATTGATTGATTTGATTTGATTTGAGTTGAGGAGACCAATTTCTATGCTAGAATTCCCAAAAGTTGATTGATTTTTATAAATGATAGGACTTTGAATATTGAAGTTTGACTATCATCATTTGATATTTGACATGTTCCCCCCTGTCAGGTGCAATGTGAGAAGTTTGTTGAAGTTGATTGAGAGGATCCAAGCTTGAGATTTGGATTTTTTATTTCTTCAATGATTCATAGTTGAAGGGACCCAAACTTAAGCTTTGGATTATTCATGTGGTGGTTTTGGATGACCACTAACCATATTCCATTAATGTTTGAACAATGTGGTGGTTTTTGGATTACTACTCACCATATTTTTTCCCATCAATGTGCTCCCTCCTTGAGGCATGGAGAGTACCATCTATGATTCATGTTTGAATTTCAAAGAACATATAGAATTGTACCTGGATCATGTCTAAAATAATCTAGAATAGTTGTTTGAAAGCTTTTGATTGTTGTCATTTCTCCATGCAGATGTGGCTTGTCTTGAATAGACGGTAAGATTGACGCAACTTCTTTAATTCTTGATTCCTTTTCCATGAAGTTATCCATCCATAATGAATTGTTTGCTTAGCCTTCTTCTTCTTTCGACACTTTTCTGAGAGGTGATTTTTCTTCCCACATTGAAGACAAGGATGGAGATCAAAACATTGAGACTCCAAGTGACCAATTCTATGACAATGTTGGCACTTATTAGCAATATTATTAACTTCTTCAAGTAATCCTGCACTCACAAATTGAACTAGTTTGGTGTAATCTGGGATATGAAAGTTCTTGCCTTTGTCATATCCTAAGCCATGTCGATCTTTTTTGAATGATAATTCTTCCCAAGGTCTGACAAACATCTTGGAAATATCATTTTGTTGTTCTTTTGCTTCTTCACATTTGTTGTTGTTGATGCTATCATTATGTGCTTCTTCTTAGGACTCATCTTTAACAAATATTTCCTCCATCAATTGCATGGAAGATTTCATATATTATGTGTCTTGTGGATCAACTATAAAGTCTTTCGTATCACTATTAGCATCAACCATCTGTATTATGTCGTGTGTGTCACAAGCTGCATCAACTTTTTTTAGTAACTCATTTGTATCACATGTTGCATCAATCCTTTGGATGAACTCTTATGTAGCACATATCACATCAATCTTCTCTATTAGATCCTATGTGTCACAAATTGCATCAAATTTTTGATTTGTTGCAGATGTTGTATCAATCATGTCATCAATTTGATTTTATTTTACTCTTAATTTGATCTGAAGTGCATCAATCAATTGATCATTTATTTCTATTTCATGTCGAAGATCATTTGTTGACTATATTGTATCAACCATGTGATCAATTAGTTTTTTCTTTTGACTTAATGTCTACTCAATATTTTTTAACTTGAATTTGTAATTCATGGTTGTCCTCTTGCAATTTTTTGTTTCTAGAGAGGCGTTTTGTAAATGCTTTCCTCCTTTACCAATTTATTAGTATTCTCTTGCTCGCTTGTCACACTCACTTGTACTTGTTTATTTTATATCACTCTCGCTTGATTTGATTTCACATTAGGGTATTGGGTACTATCAATCATGCACCCTAAAGTGTGATTACAAAGACTTTACTCTGATGACTCACTAGATGTCCTTATTCAAATTCCAGGCAGGTCTTGTTTTTGACAATTCAACGACTTAGATCAAAAGAATTATCCTGCTTCAAATTTTTACAATGTAACTTGTGAATGAAGGATTGTTGCTATTGATTTTCAATTTGGTGCAAAACATTTTACTAAAGATGGCAATTTTCAAGAGGACTTTAATACATCTAATTTTTGCAATGAACGATGTACTTCATGAGCGTTGTGTGCTTCATTTTGTTTTCCAAAGCAAAGTTGGGCATAAAACTAAAACACCATCAAGAATCCAAATAAATCAGACATAATCACACAGTGTTCCTTAAACCCCCTTATTCCTAGTTTAAGACAAGTCTAGGGACATCCACCACAAAAAAAAATGTTATTTTTTATTGATTTTACATGAAAAAATGATGTTCCTTATGACTCTTGCCCAAAACAATCTTTGTTAGTTCTCACTTTAGAGACAAAGGGCCACAAATTCATTTTCAATGTAAAGATAAGCACATAGAAATTCTTCTATCAATTTAATTCGCCACTCTCTTTTATCTGGAATTTGACAATTTATGATATGCCACTCTCCAAAAGCCCTCTTATCTTTTTTTTTTTACATAATTTTTATCAAAAACCTTCTTTACATAAGCCTTTTAAAAGAAACACAAGAGATTGTAAGCCATTTCCTCCTCATTTAGCTTGCCATTTCTCATACTCAACCATCATTTCCTCCTCATTTAGCTTGCCATTTCGCATACTTAACCATCATTTCCTCCTCAAACTCTCACCTTAGGTAATGCCCCCGTGTAAACCCTAGATTTTATTCAAATCCATTCAAAATACACCATCTGAAACACCAATATGACCCCAAATCATTACATATTAAAGAAATCCATTCATATGAATTTATCGGTCCCACTCCTACTCTTCTCATGGTTTATTCCGCCATCAAAGATGGCATTGCTTCCCTATTTGTTTCCTGAGAATTTCTTCCAAAGTAGAGCGTTTTCTCATAGTAAAGAAACATATGAATGTGTCTCTATTGAGAATCGAACCTGGAACCTGCGTATACCAACGACGAAGGCTTCCAAACCCCCTTATCTATACTTTTCTTGGGTGTGTACTAAACTAGCACAGCCACATCATTGTGACTGATGGACGCCGAAAGGCATATTTAATTTATTAAACCTAATTTGAACATAAACCGATCTGCTATATCCGTTCATTGTGGCTAGTCTTTCCTTGCAATTGGAGAACGACGTCAAGAGTAGGTGAAACACGATCATCAGCGAACTCTGGTAATTTAAATAAATTAAACACATACCTCAATTATTCTTCAGTTGGGTTTAGAATTAACGCATGCATATCGGTTCGGCACCTCGCAATTGATTTCTTTCCGAGCAATGCAGCTCCCAGTGCCGGAGAAAGCAATGCGATGAAAGGCATTGATCGGAACAACAAGACCCAGAGAGATGCCTTCGCGGTTGGCGTTCCTTCGTATATCTTAGGATTTGATCCC
This sequence comes from Picea engelmannii, assembly GCA_009831015.1. Lineage (NCBI taxonomy): Eukaryota > Viridiplantae > Streptophyta > Pinopsida > Pinales > Pinaceae > Picea > Picea engelmannii. Next base: position 93,582 of record ML800353.1, on the reverse strand, counting down.
TCCAGAAACGTGTGGTAATTTAAACTGAATGCACAACTCAATTAAACGAATCGGTGCCGCAGCTGAAACGCGGGGGCAATAGAGAATGGGCGTACAGTTGAATCTGAATCGCACAGACAACTGAAACACATTGACATGTAAGAAAATCCGTGGTGAAAATGAAACGCCCAGACAGGTGGGGATTACATATCCTTACAGTAAATTTTTAATGTGATTAGGTAAATGTTAAAAAGTAAACATGTTAACGGATGCCTTTATAAATGCAAGAAAGTTATGAACAATAAATCTGATTCATTGATTTTGAAGGACGACTAAGAATATGCCAGCATCTTCAATGCATAGCCATCAGATTAGGGTTTAAGGTTAAATAAGGTTAAAAGATCATTAATTGTGCCCATTGTCAATAGTTATACGCCTTTCGGCGTAACTAGCACAACAACAAAATAGCTGCTGGTGAACGCCGAAAGGCTGAGAAGATGAATTGAATCTTTAAGAGAATATATTAAATTTTATTATCTATTAACAAATAAACTGTTGGGCTTCATTTATCGTGTTAATATTTTAATTTCTGTTAATCACTTACGTGGCAATCAGTTAGCTATCAAAGTAATTTTTAAATATGATTTGGTAAATGTAAAAAAGTAAACACATAAACTGATGTCTTTATAATAGCTAGGAAGTTAATGATTGAAATCACAACCATTTATTTTGTGTGACTACTAAGAATATTCCAGCCATATTTAATCATGTCCATAGAAAACTTATTAAGCACTAAACCCCTATTAAATCTGCCCATTGTCAATAGGTGTACGCCTTTCGGCGTAATTATTCCTTGTGCTTTTTTTTGGTATTTCAGAAACCACAACAATCTTTATAGGGGGCGATGTTGATAGTTTATGATATGGGGTGTGCAGATGGTGATTTTGATTCACTCTTGGCTCAATAAAAACACTTGGATGCAAAACAATCCAGATAGAATGTCTCACTCGCTGTCACTGAATGCAATGAATGCAATGACACACGGTTTCAGATTACACCAAGTCTTACAAACTCATCCGCTCGTTGGCCCTGAATGCTGAGAATGGCACATGGGTTTGGAGGAATGGCGAGCGAATTCTCACACTGCATCTAGCCAAAAAATGGATCTGCAACATTCACCTTCCAGACATGCATTTGTAAATTTCAAGGATTTCTTCTTAAATATGGTTTGCAGACTGCGTTCGTAATTTTGTTCCAAGGGTGTAGGGATCATGTTGCAGTCTTGAAGAATCACGTTGTTGCTATTGTTGGGGTTAAACTAATCGCCGAGGAGAGAAGTGTGCATATCGTTGTAGGAATTTCACAAAACTCTGGATTGTTGTCCGCCCAAAGACTAGATCCAAAATGTTCCACATTCATTTCATGAATGTAGTGTAGATCTGGCTTATTTTTGGTAGGACCCTTGTAATTGATGGTCGTCCGTGGCTTCTCTTCTTGTTCTATGTTGTTATGGATGCTCCTCCTTTTGTGTTGTTATGAATTACCATGGTTGGATCCTACTGTTAGGCCATGTATCCTTATTCAAATAGAAAACATGTACTAATATCCTAACCACAATCATATGGAAACATATACTAAACTATCATTGCATCACAATAATAATATATTTTTAAGGTCACGGCTAAGCCACACCAAATTGGTGTATGAGACCTTTTTGTTTGTGGGACAAGAAACCCCCCTCCGTCCAGGGATTTGACTAGTAAAGTCTACGGAGGTATACATACCCTACCCCCCTCTGGATTTGAACTTGTGACCTCTTAAGAGGAAACACATGTTCTTAACCATTAGGCCATGTGCATTCATATGATTTGAAGAGAACTAAACTGAACTGAACAATCCTTTTTGAATTGAGACTTCAAATGTTAGACTTAAAATGCAAATTCTCCTCGTCGGTGTTGTCCTTGACGAAGAAATCAATAAAATCCTAATCGGCCCCATAAGAATTTTTGGTTTTGGTGTATAATTGTAGTGAGGAGGAACCAAACAATCCACTTCTCTATGGATTAAAGGACTACACACATTAACTATGCAATTGAGAGTAGATCAACTATGGGGCCAAAATGCAGATATGTCTCGGTAAGAGCACAAAAACTAGGTCTTTGCAAACCAATCTGGCTATAAAATATATGTAGAAGTATGGATCAAATCAATAGCCTGATACTGCTAGAACACATGCCTAGAGCACATGCAAGTAGACTGATGATGCATCACAGATACATTGAGGTGGTATATCATTCTAATTGAAGTATACACAAGTGTGTAGAGAGGCAAGGTTGCAACCAAGGAAATTCCACCCAATTTATCAACAAAAGACAGATCTATTAGATCCACAACTTGATAGAGATCTTAAAAAATTCTATTCTTTAATTTTCTCACTGTGAGAGATCTCAAAACAACAGTAGAGATAATTTTCCAAAATATATAAGAGACCAATGGCCAATTAAATCACCAATTAATCAAAAAAATTATAACCTGTTTGCATTGTGGCTTCTTCGCTTGATTGCAGACTTTTTCTTACTTGGATCTCCACTATGAACCAATGAACCAATGAGAGATCTCCACTCATATCTCACTTTCCTTGATTACAACCATGAAAGAAACTACCAGGCCCCTTAAGACTCAAGGAAGCTCTGATACTATCAACCTCTCTTCACCATGACTCTGATACCATGTTAAGAATTGAGCATAAACAAGAAGAGACAAGAAATGGTGGAAAAGGCCTTAAGTCATTCTAATGAACTTGTATTGATCCGATGATATGAATTTATAGTACATATATAGACCAAATCTAGATCTATATCTTATTGTTGATGATATTGTAGCTTCAGGAGGTATTCCCACAGGAGGCTAAGGTGTCATGCATGTGGGAATATTCGTTGGCACCAACTTAGCAAACTTTTGTTTGAGTGAAATTGACCTTGGAATGAGCCTAGGGTCTCATGGGAAAGTTGATGGGTTTTGTGGGTTTGTGTAGGGGCTTCACACCCACAAAGAAGGATAAAATATTCTAATAAATTGTTGAGTTTAGAAGGGATGCTTAAACTCACTCATTGGACTTGTATATAAGGGAGAGAGGTCATTGTGACATTTGATTATTGTGCCAGTATGGAGTTAGCATAAGTGAGTGAGCACTTGTGTTAGGAGGATTGGTGATTTCAACAAGGGAATGTCTCTAACTCTGGCAAATCTGGCCTAGGAGAGAGGCAATTGTGTTGACTAAATTTTTGGTCAACAAGTACTTATCCGGAAAAGCATTGTCAAGCTCCCTCTAAAATCAAAATGCTTGCACAAATTTTCATTCACTTTCATGCTAAAGTTGGTGCAATGTTCTTGGATAAGTTGTTAAGGCTCTTGAACTATCGCAGATTTGACTCTCTCTCACTTTTCATATACCATTTTTCACTTACAAGTGAAACATTGACATCATATTTTTTGAACCTTTTCACATCAACTCTTATTAACACATGTCTCTCTTTACCCACATAACCTTCAAATAAAAGGGGAGTGATGAATTAAAGAGTATGTCAAGATGATGTTATTTCACCAAATATTTCTTATTCACATGCTTCTTTCACATGACACCTTTATTATTTAAATGAATCTTAGTCCCCACTTCATCTCTAAAGAAAAGATTAATGTACTTTATGTTTTTTAAGGCCATGTAATTGAACCCAAACATGTCTCACTTTCCAAATATACCCCATCATCCATTTTCCATATTCTAAAGTTAGAACCTTCTTCTAAGATTATGACTTACTTTAACCATTCCAAAGGAAAAAACATATTATATTCTCCATGCTCTTGTACACCTCACAACTTTATTATCCAAAATATAGAATATGGGTCTTGAAATATGATTAGTCTACCTTATATTTTAAACCACTAAGTGGTGTCTTCTATGCCAAATAATTTTCCTTATGGTTGACTTAATCCAACCTGTGAAAGAAAGTGCATAAGGAAAGGTTTATCGATTTAAATCGATTTTATAAGACAAATGGCACAGAGTGTGTGTGCTCACTACATATGATCCTTCTTATCTACTAAAAATTCATAGAGTTTGTGGGATGTTATGAAGAAAATCATTCTATGGTATGGAGTAAACTACAACATACAGAATGATGACATAAATAAATTCTAATCTCAAGTATGCTATATAAACAAGGATGCTAATAAGACAAGATAAAGAGCCTACCTCATCCAGATGTTTGATAAATACCACTGTTGAGCGCTCAACTCAAAGCTATATACCTGCAACTTGTCCTCAACAACTAATATATGCAAGCATATGGTGATAATATATAAAGTTAGCACATATAATAACATAATCCATCAATATTCAAAACAAATATGCCCATGGAATAACAATTAAAATATTTGCAAGACATTAATTGGACGAGAAAATAGTATTTCTATTAAAATATGATCAACATAAGTGTATGAATGACAAACTTCCGTGTTGGCACATCTCAGAACCGAGAAACTAAGTCCCTTCTAGCTGGACCTCCACCACTTGAATCCTCCACCAAAGGCAAGCTCATATAAGAGAGACAATGAGGTTCTCCATCAAAGAGGGAAAAGCTTGGGGGTTGAACAATGTGTTCAGACTTAAAAGGACAAAGCGATGCAGACTCAATATGAAGTCAATAATTTCTCCAGAGTAACTTTTCTCTCAAAGGTTGAATTCTTCTCCTCTTTCCACAACTTGGATATGGCCCATTTATAGACTTCAAATGGAACTGAAGGGAAAAGTCAGAGTGTTTCTAGTATATGGAAGGCCAAGGATCATGGATATCGTGACGTGACATGGAAACTCGAAACCATTTTAAATTTTGGGCACAAAACCCGATGTACGCGAGATGCAATGGTGCAACTTGCGTATACACATGTTGCATAGTTGTTAGGGCACATATATGTGGAAAAATATTATTTTTAGCTCTGGGAATCATAAACAGGGACTTCAAGTTTGCAAAGGGAAATGGAAAATTCCTTTTGAGCAAGTTGCATGGGGTGAGACAAATATTTCTATAACATATGCCCCCTAATGTGTGAGGTCAGAGAAGTATCTGCGATGGCCGAAATACATTATAATTCCCAGAAGTGGAGTAATGGAGACCCAGCTAGACGAACTAGTTTCTCATAAGAATATTACAATCCATAATGAATTTGTGCACATGGCTGCCAATTTGATTTACACTGCAGATCCATGTGGAAATATACCAAACAACTATTCATGCCCATGAATAGGCAATACAAAGGTAGATACATGCCATAGGGTGTCGTAGTCACGAACAAGGACCAATGAAAACCATACTCAAAATCAATCTGAATATGTCTGTATAAAATGGAGTACAATCTGATCTCCCATGATCACTGAAGTCATATAGGTACTGGTCCAATGAATGATAGTAACAACTCAGGAAAGTTGCGACTATGAACTAATGTGTTCGAGTCTTCTACACAATCCGCCAAAGGTGCAAGTCTACATCATGTGAATAAAGGAGATGAGTTCGAACACAATGAGACTTCGTTTGATTACCAGTCATTAAGGTATATCGTTAACAAACACAAGATAACCTACCGATAATGAAATTAGGTATCAAGGCAACAAGTACATTCTTACAAGTGTGAATACATGTGTTGAGGTCGAACACTTGAAGAATCCATCGATCGGGAGACATTGATATATTCCCAACTGTCGATGATGAGAGAACCTACCATTGATGACTGCAAGCCTCTAGGTACTCATAGGACTCTAGGACTTGTTTCCATAATAGATGAGTTGAATTCGATGGAAGGAGACCCGCTGAAAGGAGAGCATTAAGACATCTCTCATCATTCAACATGAGGTACACATCAATAGCTTGATGATTTGGAGGAACTTGGATGGAGAACATGTTCACGAACCAACGACCTTGTGTGTCTCTCACATGCACCATATGCAAGCAGTGCATGAGAAAGAGTATCTGAATAGCATCCAATAATGAAAATTGTCGACAAAGGCAAGGAAACCACAAATAAGGCTAATGGAATCCAAGACACTACACAAATCCCAATGTGTAAATAGATTTCTTGTCGTCGAATACAAGGGAACCCCCAGTCACTGGCCAATGAAGAGATGTCAATTGTTGGGTTCAAGGTTACCTACCCATAATGAAAGTAGGACTAGGTTGCACAGTAGGACTACAACTTCATGTAACTCTAAGACACACTGAGGGTATGGTCGATATGCAAAGTCAAGAGTTCTGAGAAATGGTTGACACATGCTTATAGACATTATTTGAACAAGAGCATGAGACATATGGAGGACTCTAACAACATAGACTCAATGATGAAACTTTGTGATGCAGGAGGCACCAATCAAACTCTCCATAGGGACTGGAAGAGTAACCAGTCGAAGGAGTAAACTCTAAGTAATGAGCTCAACTTCCTAAGTTCATGCTAAACCCAAAATTTGGATGACAAGTGGACTCAAAAGTTTGTGCTCTATTCAAAGGTGACACGACTACAGCCAACATGAGATAAAATTCTTTTCCTGCCCGTCTTTTTTTTTTTTTTTCACAGACAAATTAATGCTATGATATAGAGGAGGAAATGAATGTCGCGAGTCAGCAACTAGTTCTAGCAATGGAACATACCTATTCTCAATGCAAGGAGGTGCATGCAAGATATGGACACTCGGGGGAATGTTTCATCGTGGGGTATAGGGTGTCAAGTTGCAAATCATATAAACAAGGCTCTGCTTGGCTGATGATGTGAACAAATGAGATAATAGGCTTATAATGCGAAAGAGGGAATCAAAAATAGGGTCAATACTGCAAGCAAGAGAATGAGATGCAATTATAAATTGACTTCAAAGAATGCCCTTTTTCATCAAATTAGTCCCCTAGGCCCAAACAAGTATAAAACAATACCCAAAAGAACTCTTCTAGCCACTAGTGACTAGAGTATTCCTTTTTCGAAATTAGTCTACTTGGTCCGAAAAGGGTTAAACTTACACCAAATAGACGACCTTTCAAATCCAATTAACGAGTGTGAAAGAGACAAACTCACTCGACTATCTTTTCTCTTTTTAATAGTCGGAAAATAGCTTAACTAAGACTCAGTGGAAGTCCCATAGGTATAGGTTAGAATGTTTATGAGTAAGAATATGAGGTTCAAACGCAAAGTCATATTGAAACTATACCAGACTCTCGATCCTACGAAAAAATCTCTGCATGGGCACCAGATGGCACAAAGGTTCTATCTAGGGTACCCATGTTAGGTAAGTCTGTACCATTCAATAATGACACTTCTAGTAGCAGTGAGGAGGTTATGTGTCGCTAATAAATGGGTTCGTACCTAAGGCATACAGATTGCAGTCATAGGATAATGAAAAAACACAAAATGGAGTGATGGCCTATCCTATATGCGGGTCAACAAAATTATACCTACCAAGGTCATGAACGAGCGAAATGGTGCTAGAAACTGCAAAAATCTCTGGACAAAACCACCAAAACCAACTCCTTCCACTACACTATTAGTCCACTAGGCCAAAATATTAGCAAAAATTATATAAAGTGGGTAAATTTTTTCTACAAGTAGTAAAAATAACCAATTTTACCATACCATTTCACATTTTCACCAAAATAGTGCATTTTGGACCAAATTTCCCACAACCTTCAAGTGTCAATTGCAGGAGCTATGGGCAACACAATTGACAACCGTCTAGACCAAGTAAGTACTCTTGCTCTCCTCTTCATTTATAGTAGATTATAGTTTTAAATTAGGTTTCATTTTTTGAGTATTTTAAGGTGCAAATTAGGAATTAGGTTGTATGGGGTTGCAGTTCATCGGGTCACGTATACACAACCCTATACGTGATTGTTAGAAAAAAATACCGTGTATATGCAGCCCTATATGTGACTATGTACATTGCAGCTCACGTACAAGTCTGCAACTTGGTTTTTTAAAGAAGTTTGACTCAAAAAATGGATTTTTATTTCTAGGATGGTACTTGAATGGAGGGAAAGAGAGCATGAGGAAGTTGATGTTGCAGTGGAAAGAGATCCAGGGGCCCAATTAGCATTAAAAATATGTGGGGCTTAAAAGTTTTTTGTTATCAAAGGGATGAGCGCTCAAGTGAGGTTGCTACAAATGCTGGTGAACTTTTGGGATCCAGATACAGAGGCATTCAACCTCTATGGGAAACCATTGAACCCATCGAGAAGTCGAGGATATCTAATTTCTTACAAGATTGTCACGTCGGGGTGAGTCAGTGAACCTCAAATCCCGGGGAGCTAGGAGTGGAATGAACATAGAGGATTACATAGCCACTCACTATGTTGCAGGAACATAAAAGGTAGAGAGCCAACTACTGATTAGTGCGATCAACAACCCGAGTCTAAATATGGTCGTTCTCATGCTTACATAGATCATGGGTTCGGCCTCGTTGCACCATGAATCAAGGCCACTAATGTTATACTCCATGGAGTGCTTACGACCCACAATGTATGATTGATGCACCTCACTACTAGCTAACATAAAGAGCCAGCTAACAAACTGCAAACAAGGTAGGAAGAGGAACTTCGGGTTCGCATATATCTTATGCATTTTTTTCTTCGAGCGGGTTCCAAGATTGAGCACTAGAGTTTAGATTGGTCCACATGGACCACGTGATCCAACCATGTCACGATGGACCGAGATGATGAGGCGGTTGGGAGGTTGTAGGGTGCCAACCTCCTACAATGATGAGTTCTTCTTCAAGTGGTGTGGACAGGTGATAGCCCTGGATGACTACCCTTATGCAGCGATCGACTACAGAGGATATCCAGACATGCCATTGCCACCAGGATCCTCCTATGATGATATAGGTATGAAACAATTTTCAAATATATTTCATTTTTTTTGTTTTTTAAAGAGTAAAAAAAAAAAAACCAGAAATATGGATGATGTCAAGTATCTAACAAAAATGATTTGTTTCGTAGATGTGGGTTCACGACGACCGGATATATTTCCATGACACCAACGGAGGTACTAGGGGGATGAGCCGGCGAGAGGAGACTTACAGAGAGTGATTTGAAATGTGTAGGGAAACCTGTCTCATTTGACGCACACAATACCTATGGTTCAGGTAGAGGATCTGCTAGAGGCAATGCAACGACAGGTAGTAGGTGTGCCTCGTGCATGGGTGTGACTCTTCTGATGTCTCACAAATTCCATAGTATGCTATCATGACACACATCCGGCGCCACATGCGTAGATGTCATGGTTATTGTATCGATCAGCTATATATGTATTTTGAGGGTGCGATCCCCAATTTTGTACTATGACACCATATTTTTGGAGAAATGAAATATAAAAAACATTGGTCTTCGACTTTACTTATATTACAACGTGTACATTGGTGAATTTGTTTTCTTTACTTTAGTTATGTGACAAATGCCAATCTAAAACATAATTATCATATGCATCAGATACATAATTGGAACTTCTAGGTGTGTGATTATAAGTAATGAAATCAAAATGTCATTCCAAAAGTTGTACTCGTAGGAATCGTTGGATTAGAGTAGGGTCACACATACGGTAACTGTCGTTCAACTGACATACTACTAACTGGGTGTCCAAGCGAACCTCTAAAGAACGAATACCATGTGAAATGGCATCACGTAAAAGCTCTATAATGACGCTATATTCGGCCACATTATTTGTTGATGGTCCTAGACAAACACCACGTGAAGACACAAGTTGAACCTTGTGTGAGTAAACAACCTAAGCGGCGGAAGACAAGTTTCATGTATGACAACTGGCACTGTCTGCCAATCCTAAGTAAACTAATGACTCCGTTGACATCTTCCAACCAAGGGAAAAATTGATAAGCAAGCCGGTGACACAAAGGAAAATATATATACACTAATATACACTAGTATACAAAGAGTTACGCCCAATCTTGGGGCTCAAGCGTAATATATTTTCAAGTAGAGCCCATTTCTGTGCTCAACCAACATATTCCCTTCACAATCTTCTAATTCGTAGGCTCCTTTTTCTAAGACATATCGCACGATATAAGGACTGTGCCACATGGGGTTGAACTTGCCTGCCCCCAATGGTTCTTTGGCTTGGTCATACAAGAGGACCAAGTAACCCTCAATGTATTGCTGAGGACATACAGGCTTATCATACTGGACCTTGACACGTCGTTTATTCACTTCGATAGTTGTAGAGGCATCTCAACGTTGCTCATCTAGGCTCTCTAGGTGTACGAGGTGTTCTTTGAGATCGAAAGTGTTAGGTAGGAGCTTAACTGCTAATATAAGGGAAGGGATTTCACATTCAATAGGGAGGATTGACTCCACACCGTGTACTAACTGAAAAGGAGAAAAATTGGTGAAAGTCTTAACCGAGGTTCGGTATTCCCAAAGTGTCGAGTTAAACATTAGATGTCAGTTAGATTTGCTCTAGCTGGAAATTTTCTGCAAAATGGTCTCGAGAGACTTGTTCACTACCTCTACTTTTCTATTTTCCTGGGGATAGTAAGGGGGAAAATGACCATGTTTAAACCCCAATTTCAATGCTATTTATTTCATCATTTCATTATGAAAGTGAATTCCATGATTAGTGACAATCTCACTCGGGATTATGAACCGAGAAATAATTTGATTAAACACAAAAAAATCTACAGTCTTACCATTGGATTTAATCGTAGGCATGACCTCTGCCCACTTAGTAAAGTAGTCTATGGCCACGATAATATGATGATGCCCCCCAGCCGAAGTTGGCTTGCAGTCCACAAAATCCACCCCCCACTTGGTGAAGAGACAAATGGTGATGATTGGGTGAAGAGGGGTTGGATGCGAGCGCATCTTTCGAGTGAACACCTGGAAAGGGTGACACTTCTTGACAGCTTTGACACAATCTTTAAAAATAGACGACCAAAAATAACCGGCTCGCAATATCTTTTGGGTTGTCGAAAGCCCAGATAGATGACCAGCACAAGCCCCACTGTGACAGTCATTAAGAATGAAATAAACTTCCTCGTGAGTCAAGCAACGACGTAGGATATTATCCATGCCTTGGCGATACAAAGTGTCACTGATGATAAGGTAGTTCTTAGATTTATACCGTATACGCCTTCGATCGTCTCTCGAAAGATGCTGAGAGAACTTCAAGGTTTGAAGATAGATCAAAGTGTCTCCATACCAGGGGTCCGAAGACGAGACAAGGAAAATGTGTTCATCTGCAAAATAATCAACATGAATAATGTCCTCATCTAACCGAGAGAAGTCCGATATTAACTCGAAAAAAAATAATGGTTTCTTGGATTTTTTCGAAGCAAAATCGAGATCAAACTCTTGCAAGATGACGATCCATTTATTATACCCCCCCTTATGATACGCCTAGTGAGGACGTATTGAAATGGGTTGACATCAACAACTACGGTAGTTTTGCAAAGAAATATAGTGTCATAATCTTTGGACCGCATGTACGACAGCCAAAGCTAGCTTCTCAACATGAGTGTAATTGAATTCAAGGCCAACTAAGTTTCGACTAAGGTAGTAGATGACGTGCTCATGGAGCTCATCATCTTCCTAAACTAAAACCATACCAACTGTCCCTTCAGACGCAATGATATAAAGCAAGTAATCTCTACTGTATTATGGAGGCTTCAACAGAGGCGTCGATACCAAGACTTTCTTGAGAGAATTGAAGGATTCCTAGGATTTCTCATCCCATATAAACAAAGTGTCCTTCTTCAAGATATGCATGAAATCGTTAGTAATATTGGCATAGTTTACTATAAACCAACGTAAGAATTTAGCTTTACCTTGTAAACCTTGAAGCTGACGAATGTTGCGTAGGGGAGGCAATCGAAGTATTGCCTCAACCTTTAAAGGATCTACCATGATCCCAATCTCATAAACTAAGAATCCCAAAAGATGACCCAACCTAACACAAAAGATGCACTTATGAGGGTTTAAACGAATGCGATAATAACGACATCTCTCAAAAACTAGCCGAAGGTGAGTAGAGTGATCCACTCTCTTGCGAGAGTGAGCAACGAGATCATCGAGGTAATCTTCGACTATATGCTTGAGATCATGAAAGGCGAAGGTCATGGCTCATTGGAAGGTTGCTCTGGCGTTTTTAAGGCCGAAAGGAATTTTCCGGTATGTGAAAGTAAACAAATGTCATCTTATGTTGATCCTCGAGTTTGATCTGAATTTGGTTGTATCCAAAAAATCCATCCATAAAAGAAAAAACTTCTCTTCCCGTACACTCATCGAGAATATGATCAATGAAAGGTGTCAGGAAGTTGTCTTTAGGACATGCCTTATTTAGGTCTCGAAAATCCATACACACACGGATGGTTCCTTGCTTCTTATTCACGGGAAGGGGATTGGATACCCATTCAGTCAAGGGAACCAGGTAGATAAAACTAGCATTAAGTAGTTTTTCCACCTTTGCCTTAATAGGAGGGGCCTTCCTAGGATTAACAGCTCTAAGTCATTTCCGAACAAGTTTAGCATCCAAATAGGTTTCAATTTCATGTTCGACAATACGAGGGTCGAGCCCTAGCATCTCTTCATATGACCAAGTGAATACATCACAAAATTCTTTGAAGAGCTCGGTGTAGATTTGAATTTCTTCAGGCGAACAATCCGCACCGATATATACATTTTCAGCTTTACCAGGAATGTGAGAGATGTTGATCGTGACGGTGGGAGAAATACTCGACATGTTTCCCTCGACATAAATGTCGTGCGTATCTAGTGGAACTACGGTGTGACTGGCTATCTCACTCAAGGTAGATCTAAAATCATCTTGTTAGATCCTAACAAGCTCTATGATGAAGTAAGAACGATGATTCATGTCATACCATGGCCTATTGGGACCATTCATGGCCTCTACGATGGATTTTTCTGAAGGTAAAGTGTCATCGACGCAATCACATGATAAAGATGATGAAGTGGCCCATACGGTTTTGAGAACCAGATCCTCCTTGTCCATCTATGAGGAGATAGGATCTGGGTTGGTAGTAGAGTCGAGAACAACCTTATACACTATCTCTACCGCTAGCAGTGGCATTTTCATTCCAATATGTGACTAAACTTTACAAGACGTGGTCGGGGAAGGTAGGGTCCAAGGATTGTTAAAATACGAAGTGCGGAAAGGAACGGACCTTACTGACGAAGAAGACCTACTAGACATGGCATATATATGATGAATTGGTGCCACAAAATCAAAGGTACTCATAAGGGAGGAATACATTTTGACACCAATATCCTCAGTTGTCGACTGAAAATTGTCGATCACGATGATTGAATGTCCAACCGATGCATTGGGGCTAGCGTGTGCAAAGGACAACTGATCAATCGTCACGATTTTCCCTTCCCGAGGAAAACATAAAGTACAAAAAATAAATGATACAACTGCAGTCATAGCATAAGTCCAATTACACCCTAGTAATAAGTTATAGTCAAGTAGCACATCAACCACCTCGACATCCACCTCCACTGTCTTTCCACCTAATTGGACCGGAAAGGTAGGAAGAATATTGTGGGGATGGAAAGAATGACCATCAAATGCGGTCAACATGGTCGAAGATTGAGAATCAAATGCAGTCAACATGGTCGAAGATTGAGAGAGGGTTGGAGAGTTGATGGATTTCCAACAGGTTAGGGACATCACGCACGTTGCAGCACCTTCATCAACAACAATATGTTTGATGGCATACTTTGAGTAGTCCACATGGATTTGGAAGGCCACGTGGTAAGGAAAGAAAGGTTGAACATCCTTAACGCCAAACTTGATAACCTTATAGCCACATGGATCTAGAGCTACTAACGCAGATAGTAAGGCATTCCTATGTGAAGGACATGTCCTGAGTACCTCCAAAGCTGACATTGCACAAGGGGCTTGACCCAGATCTTCGACAATAGAGTAGTTCTGGGCAGCTCTAGCATTAGGGTTGTGGGTAGATCATTTTAGTACTCCTTTCGACATACGAGGCAGAGGCTCTAGTTTTTTATCTGTAAAGGTGTCTCTGGATGAGGGGGAGACTCTAGACCTGGAATGGACTATGGAGAAATGTAATCATGAGACCGAGTGGCTACATTAATCTGAGACTTAACCATATTTATGCATAGATGGTCACCTTCATGCACCAGTGGATTTTGACTCCCACTTGCCACATTTTCGACGTTAGAGGAGCTTGAGGCCATGTGATAATTATGCAGAAAAGGATTAGTCAGCACAACGGGAGGTAGAGATAATAGCCTCTCAACTTTCTCGAGTTTGGGGCACAAGTGGGTAAGGTGACCATCAGTACAAAGCTTAAAATTGAATTTCATCTTCCGCTTCTCTTTCTTTCCCTCACCAGTATTAACTTTCAATCCATCATTGCTAGAATTGTCCTTGGTTTTATTATCATTCCTCCCAGCCTTACGATTGTTACCACTTCCTTTCTTTTTATTCCCTCTTTGTTTATGGTTACCATTCGGGTTGCTCAACGTCTGCACATAATGCACATTCGTCGACTGAGTGGGTGTGGAGGATAGAAACGAAGCTTGTCCTCCTACATAATGGCTTAGAGACAACTCTTTCAATTGGCTTGTCACCAATTCTATAGATTTCACATTTGTGGAGCCTATAATGGCATCAGAATAAGGCTCGGGCTTTTGTCTAAGGTCGTAGTTTGACCTCAATGTGTCAAGAAGAATTTTGTATAACATCCCAGATTGAGCATTTATGAGATCTAACTGCTGGGCTTTGAAAATAGCTTCCTCCTTAGATGTTACCCCGGATGTAGAAACATCCTTGAAAATATAAGGCAGTAAAGACTTAAGAAACCATTCCAACAGGAACTCTAGAGAAATGTAGGCTTTAATCAACCTCTTCCGTCTACACCACTCTTGGATGTGATTCGAGATATGGGTGGCTTTGTCCTGGCGGAGGGCTGACAAAAGTTCTATGTTGGCATTGTAGCGAACAAACAATTGGAAGTGGTTGAGGAAAACTAAAAAGATATGATTAAAATGCCCGTAAGTTCTCCCTGGTAGCTCTATGTACCATTTCACTGCAACCCCTGTGAGGGTGCATTGAAACAATCTTAAATGAATAGAACCGTTCTTAAGGGAATTGCAAGAGCACCAAAGATGGAAAGTAATGAAGTGATCACCAAGATCCTCACCAGTCTTTCCCTTGAATTTCATAATATCCGAAGGAAGCTTGGTGGGGATGGGGGGTCAGGTCGGGTCGTGACGCACCGAGTTATTCATTAATCTTGACAAGTCTTGCAAATTAAGCATGGACAGAAAAGGGAGACAGGGTTTCTGCATCTGAGCCCATGCTCCTGGGAAAGGCTGTTGTTGAGGAATCATAGCCCATCCAGTGTCCTGGTATGTACCATGTCCTTGTCCAAGATTGAAAAACCCCCCTCCAAACTGATTCATAAGGGGTTGGTTGAGCACCATTCCAGTAGGAATGTTATGATGAGGGTTGTAAATATTTCCCCTAGTCGGAGTAGCTCCCGGTTGTGGGTTGCCCAAAGTATGAAACTGACCTCCCCTAGGTGGAAATCCGGAGGATAGAGGTGGATTAGTCATGCCAAATGTGTTGGTCAGAATCAGTTTGGAGGAGGTAGGTGTAAAGGATGGAACATAAGCAACAACTTGCCCACCTGGTTGATTACTCCATCTAGGAACATTAAGACTAGGATTATACCTAGGGTGAAAAGTAGATTGGAGTCCAACTGTGGGATTCGTTTGGGGAATGTGAGCTCCACCAAACGAGAGTGGAATATGTGGAGGAGCCATGCCCCCAAGTCCAATACTAGGATTCAAATTAGATGATGGAATGGAGGATGAAAATTGCGATGTGAAATTCGACATACCATACGAGAAAGGGCTAGAGGTTGTAGGGATGGATTGAGTATTGTACCTAGGTGTACAAAAAATAGACCCAAAGGGGTTTGTCACTATAGGTTGAGTAGAAATCATAGGATTGATAACTGGAACCTCCGGCACTATAACCGTAGTGTTCGAAGGCATAT
Source organism: Picea engelmannii (assembly GCA_009831015.1). Classification (NCBI taxonomy): domain Eukaryota; kingdom Viridiplantae; phylum Streptophyta; class Pinopsida; order Pinales; family Pinaceae; genus Picea; species Picea engelmannii. The sequence continues at coordinate 77,516 of ML800353.1, read as the reverse complement.
AAGGAGTTCCATTAACTACGGTAGGTATGGGAGTCAAGGGACTCTCGATATCTTTATGGCTCAACTCAGTACTCATACTTGTATGAACACAAGTCTGGTAGGTGGAGGTGTGTGTACCACGGTTGATAACTTTACGCCTTTTAGAAGGAAAAGACTCAAGATGTGGTGGTAAATTCAACAAATGACAAGACTTGCGAGGAAGCGGGTTTGGCTACACGATGACTCAAGACTCGAGATATAAAAATAAATCCTAAGGCCAAATAAAAATCAAAGAGCACACCAAAATAAACAAAAAAGGCCAATATGCACACAAATAGGATAAAGTAGCTGAAAGGGGCCTCCCTCACTAAAGTAGGTATGCCTCACCCAAGAAGGGCTTGAGACTCCCTTCAAAATATCAGAGGTATCAAAATCAGTTATAAGGGCCCTCATGGGCTTAACAATGCAGTCGGTCAGATCCCCCCGGAGGGGTAATCCTCCATAAAGGTTGTGTGTTGTCTGACCCTTATCTGACTCATGGTACCTGCAGAATAACCCCTGCAAGTAACCTATGTGTCTACCTATGTCAAGCAACTAAAGCCACCACGATATAACCAATGCGCAAGAAAACAATCGTAAGTTAGGTCCACCGTATGGGTAGGGTAACAAATCCCTGAATCTCTAAAGCACCACCTCTCATAGAGGTAAAGGTACTAGCAAGATCCCCATATACGAATAGATCCTCAGAAATATCTCTGACGCTAAGAAGGTACTAGAGGGATATATCTGCAACCAACTTCGTGCGACCTCGTACTTAACTCAAGTGGGAGCAGAGCCTCCTGACGTTACCAATTATACAATGGATTTCACCACTCCCTTAGTTAGACACATGTTGAGTTTAATAGCATTGGAGAAGTTTACTCACAAAATCATATTCCAAGGCTCTAAATCTTAAGCTAGTTTGTGTACCTTGAAAAGTAAAATCATTTCTAATCAATTTTAAATTTATCAGCGTTACTTTTAGTGGCTTTGTTTACTCAAAATATGTGTTCGTGAAATTGATGATGTTATGACTCAGCAAGTAAAAGAAATAAATATGAATATAATGCAAATTCCTAACTTCCATTCTCAACAAATGATAAGCTTTTCAAAATGCAATTTTCAATTCAACTCTGCAATTTCAAATAAGATGCAATCTTTCCATACATGTATCAAGATCAATAATAATAACTCAAAGAATGAAATTCCATAATTCGAAATGTATATAATTTTTTTGTATTTTCAATATAAAGAAATGAAAATGCAAGGACTAAACCACAACTTGGTATATATACCCTATTGTAAGAAAAAAGAGACAAACCAAGCAAGATATCAAGAAGCAAACACCCAACCCAATATGCAAGGACAACCAATGAAAAATATGTTAAGAAAGAAAAAACCATCCGAAAATTCAACCAAAGAAAGGTTTCCTATCACTCTGCAGGCAGTCAACTGTTATGACAGAGCCTAAGAATACTCAACAACTATCAAAACTCACCCAACAAACACCAAATTCAACAATCAAGCAAAAAAGGAAGATGTACACGATTGCCCAAGCAAAAGCCGTGTATGTACGCGCCCTATAGAATGACAACTCATGTATGTACGCGTCTGTCAAGGAAAAAACCACGTATGTGTTTTCAAACACTGTCAGGTTAAGGATAAGGCCAAGAAACTCAGATTCAAAATGAAAAGAGGTTGTCAAACAATTAGGCAACAAGGAAACTCAAGCTAATAGAGAGAAATCTAAGGAGAAAACCACTACAAACCCCAAAAATAAGATTTTATCCCTAGTATGGTTGCGAGTTCTGTTACAAGGAAAATCACTCTATGGCATGGAGTAAACCACAATAGACAGAATGACTGTAGAAATCAACTCTAATCTCAAGTATGCTATATAAACAAGGATGTTAACAAGACAAGATAAAGAGCCTACCTCGTCCGGATGTTCGATGAAGACCACCGTTGAGCACTCGACTCAAAGCTATATACCTACAACTTGTCCTCAACAACCAAGATACACAAGTATATGGTGATAATATATAAAGTTAGCACATATAATAGCATAATCCATCAATATTCAAAACAAATATGCCCATGGAGTAACAATTCAAATATTTGAAAGCCCAAAGGGGTTGGATCCAATGGTGGAAAGCGAGGAGTTTTTCACTGTTGGGCAAGGTTCAATTCTCGTGAGGGATTTACCTGGAGCCATGGGGACACCTTGAGGTATTGGTCGAATGTGTGGTTGCACCCAGAGATACTATAATAAATGGTATCGTGACCCGTGCACACATAAGTGGATCAAAGCCCACCCCCATGTCCTTCAACTTTCAAAGCATTGGATGTTATTATGAGAGTAAGATAATGATCGCGCCCTGGCTGTAGAGCTGTCTAGGGTTTGATACATTCGCCACCATGGAAGCTCAGGGAGGAGGGGAGCCGCCGCCCCCTCCTTCTCCGTCCACCTCCTTTCGAAAACTGGTTGCATCTTGCAGCAAGAAGGCTACCCCTTCAGCTCCCCCAAGCTTCGTCAAGAAACTAGACGCTATTCCGGAGATTGACCTGCTACCCGAAATTCCAATGAAAGTATCCCTTTCCCTCTCTGAAAGAGGACTCGTAGGTCAATTCATGGGGATATGGCCTTCAACCAGATCCACAAACAACTGGATACAGCAAAACTGGAGACCGCTGATCACAAACAGTGTTACGTGCTATGCGGTTAGGAGAGGGTACTTCATTTTCAAATTTATCTGTCAGGAGGACATAGATTTGATCTTCAGAAATGGACCGTACTTCATGGGCACCCAAGGACTCTATTTAAACTGCTGGACCCCAAGCTTTGACCCCGCCTCAGAAATTCCCAAAGACGTCCCTGTTTGGGTAAGACTCCCAAATCTGTCGATACATTGCTGGAACCCAACCTCGCTTCAAGCAACAGGAAATGGACTGGGGCGCTACATTGATCGAGAAAAGGCTAGAGACCAGTACTCCTGTGCGCGGATCTCTATGGAATTTGACCTGGAGGTAGGTCTGCCAGAGGTAACTAAGTTAAAAGTTGGGGATTGGCACCACTTCCAAAAGATGGACTACGAACAGCTCCCATTCAAGTGCATAGGTTGTCATGAATACGGCCACTTCCAAAGGAACTGCCCAAAGAATCCGTCTACAGAGAAAACAGGGGATGAAGGCTGGCAGCAGACCCGAAAGGGGAAATCCAAATCGAAAGTACCAAGAAACGAAAAGACAGCCCTGCCGCAAGCCAAAACCTCAGGAAACAAGGAAACTGAGAACAACTTCAGTATTTTGGAAAAAGAAGTCGATGGAGAGGAACCAGATCCAAGTAAAGATGTTCAAGGGGAAGGGGCAAACGACAACCAGAACCCTGAAGACAAAGGGAACCCAATCATAGAAGAAGAAGGGGTGCAAAACAGCTCCCCCCAAAGATTGGAAGGTAGTCAGAACACAGAGGAAGGGGAGGTCTCAACAGGCAGCGACTCAGAAGACACAAACGAGGCTTGGGTCACCCCAAAGAAAACAGGAAGAGGCAGGAAAACAAAAAAAGCCGAAAGATATCAGGAAACCTACAAAGACATCCTCAAAGGGTCACAGCCCACCATCAAGCAGCTAATTAACGTTTGACATACGAGAAAGCAAGCCAAAGCCTCCCAAGGAGGCCATCCCTCCCCCCAAGGTCTTTAATGATTCTAACCTCTTGGAACTGTAGGGGAATGGGTAGCAAAAGGAAAGAAGAAGCACTTAAAGATATAATCAAAGCCTCGAAAGCAAACATCCTCCTTCTCCAGGAGACCAAGATGAGCCAGCAAGACTCACTTAAAACTTCATTGAACGTTTGGAGAGGCAGCCAAGGAATAGATGAAAACGCCAGAGGTGCCTTAGGAGGACTTTACACTCTGTGGAACGCCTCCAAAATAGACCTGATCAGCTCTGACACATGCATGCACTAGATTCACACCAAACTCCTTCACAAAGACTCAGGTTACCAAGTAAGCATCTTTAATATCTATGTGCCGCAACAATTAGGGGAAAAAAAACAATGCTGGGAGTCCCTCCAAGACTACCTACAGTAAAACGATCTCAACAATATCATTCTCGGTGGAGATCTGAATGTAACCTTAGCTCAAGAGGAAAAAAGAGGGGGTTCCATAGTGAGAGATCCGGCCAGAGAATGGGTGGAAGATCTAGCCTCAACCTACGACCTGCTATACATCAAGCCGGATAAAGGACTTTACATGTGGACAAATAAAAGGATTGGTCCTGGGCACATAGCGACTAGACTAGACATATTTCTAGTCCAAAGCTCCCTTCTATTACTAGGACTCACAACAAAAGCAAAGATCCTGCCCCACAGTGTATCAGATCACAAGCCCATTCGGCTAGAAATTAAAAAAGACCAAATCAGAGGACCCATCCCTTTCAGATTTAGTCCGACTTGGATCCAAGACAAAGACTTTCTCTCTCTAGTTTCCAAAACGTGGACCAGCGCTGTTAAAGGCTCAACCTTTTATGTTTGGGAGGAAAAACTGAGAAGATTAAAAAGAGCTCTTAAACTATGGGCAAAGAGCCAGCCAAATCCAATAGCCATGCGCATAACAACCCAAATGCAGCTCGAGAGCCACCAGCTAGAAATGGAACACCAAGAGATCACACAAGAAGTCATGCAACGTGAAGACAACCTTCAAAGACAATGACACAAAGCCTACAGAGAGGAGGAAAGCTACTGGAGGAAAAAATCAAGAAGTCTTTGGCTGAAAGAAGGAGACAAAAACACAAGCTATTTCCACAAGCAAGCGGAGGCAAGGAAACAATACAAAGCAGTTACAGAAATACAAGTCCAAAATAAAACAATTTCAGATCCAGAGGGCATAAAACAAGCAGCCTTTGAATCCTTTGAGACGCTCTACACAGAACCACAAAGGACATAAATAGACCCGCAGATGTACCCTCTCACCATTATCCCAGGCCTCATAAATGAGGATGTCAACAACAAGCTGACCAGGGAGGTATCGCAGCAAGAGATAAAGGAGGCCCTGGATCAAATGAACCCAGACAAGGCCCCTGGGCCAGATGGGTTTACTGCTAGATTCTATCAGCAATGTTGGGATATAATAAAAAAGGATCTAACCAAAATGATCAAGAAATCACAGCAGTGCAACAAGCTAGGTGGAGGCACCAAATCGTCCTTCCTGGCACTCATCCCGAAGGAGAAAGGAGCAATCTCCTTCAACCGCTTCAGGCCAATCTCTCTTTGCAACACAAGCTATAAAATTCTCACCAAATTTATAGCCAACCATCTCAAGTCAATCCTCCCTTTCATTGTTCCGGAAAACCAAGGAGGCTTCGTCAAAGGTAGGCAAATTGCCGACAACATCATCCTTGTTCAAGAGGCCCTTCACTTAAGCATACGAAGGAAAGACAAAGGTATGATCATCAAACTGGATCTCACTAATGCCTTTGATAGAGTTAGACACAATTTCTTATTTGAAGTAATGAGAAAGTTTGGTTTTGATTCGACCTTTGTAAATTGGATAAAATCTTGTATCGGATCACCATGGATAGCCCCGTTGGTGAATGGGAAAGTAACAAAATTTTTCCAAGCTTCCAGGGGGTTAAGACAAGGGTGCCCCCTCTCGCCCCTTCTCTATGCAATCCAAGCTTCAGTCCTAAGCTACCAGCTGGAAAACTCCCAAGTACATAAAAACCTCCAGGGACTAAGAATCGTGCAAGGGGTGAAAGAAATAAACCATGCACAATTTGCGGACGATACACTGCTGTTGGGGGGAGAAAGTCCAATAATAGCGAAAAAGTTTAAGGAAGAGCTGGACGCTTACGCTGCAGTCTCCGAAAGTGAAATAAGCCAGGCCAAAAGTAAAATATATGGTTGGAATATAACGCCAAAGGAGATGCTGGGAATCACAAGAGTTCTGGGGATGGAAGGGCACACTAATTGGGAGGCCTTTAAATACCTGGGAATCCCCATTTTTAAATATGCCCCAAGAGTCTCTCATTGGAACCAACTGATAGACAAATTAAAAAGTAAATTTTCCTCCTGGGGGGCGAACTGGTTAAATTTAGCAGGGAAGGCAATCCTGATTAAATCCATGGTGACCAGTATCCCCATCTATCAGAGCTCGTTGTTATTAGCCCCTGCCACCGTCATTCAAAAAATTGAAGCACTTCAAAGGCGCTTCTTGTGGGAAGGAGGAAAGCAGGCATGAAGGAAATTGCATTTGATAAGATGGGAAAAAACCTCAAAGCCCTTTCTGGAACGGGGACTTCACTTTAAAAAAACCCAAGCTCAAAATCTGGCATTGGGGGCAAAGTTGCTTTGGAGGATGGTCACTGGCAAACCAGCTTGGAGAAAACTAGCGCTCTGGAGAAAATATTTTAGGGGGCCCAGGGACCGAAGCTTAGAGTGTCCATGCAAAGAAACGAAAGGCTCCCCTATCTTCACTCTTTGCAAAAAGGCTCTACCACATTTCAGTCCTCACCTCACATGGGTGCCAAGAAATGGAAAGAAAATCAAAATCTGGCAAGACTCAATTATGGGAGAACCCCCCCTAAAGCTGCGACAGGATCTACATCGCCTCAAAGACTGGATGGACAGTCAAAACATTGTTACTCTCTTTGACATCTCAATTTGGGGGGAGGACAAGCTTCAGACTTGGCAAGGGTGGGGAGTGCCAAACATACCTGCTGATCTAGAAAAGGATTGGAGCACCCTTCAAAGCTGTCTTCAAGGGAAGGCCCCTTTAAAAAAGAAAGGTAAAGACGAAAGGGGCTGGGGAGGAAATGCAAAGGCCTACACTACAGCAGAGGGCTACCAACTCTTCACCTGCGTCCCCATTTCCCTGCCTAATCCGACAATCTGGAAAGCAATCTGGCAGTCCAAATCCGTCCCTAAAATCGACCTTTTCATATGGACATTGGCGCACAAGAGCATCCAAACAGAGGAGAACCTCAAAAGACGTGGTTGGGAAGGTCCCTACAGGTGCCCCTTATGTCTATTTGCTGAAGAAACCATAGATCATCTCCTCCTCAACTGTGTTTTCTCCAAAGAAGTCTGGAAGCTAGCAGCAGGAACCCAAAGCGCCCTCAATCTTCCCTCTGATATAAGAAGTCTCCTCCTCCAGTGGGACTCTCTCTACCCTTTCGCTGTAAAGAAAAGAAATCAAGCCTTCACGATGTGGAAAGTACTTCCAAAGTTTATCCTGTGGAACCTTTGGCTAGAAAGGAACGATAGACTCTTCAAAGATAACTAAAGAAGCGTAGCCATGGTTGTCACCAAAATTCAGGCTCTCTTTGGTGAATCTGCCCCTTATCTCTGCAAGTCAAATAAGAACCCCACGCTGGACGCTTTAGAGGAACTCTAGCTAAGCCATTTCAAGATCCAATGTCATATGGGAGGAAAAGCCAGCAATCTAATTAAAGAAGATTGGGAGATCAGGAAAGACAAGCAAGAGTTTGCCAAATGGAAAAGAGGAAGAAACACCCCAATCCTATTCTTTGACGGGGCCTCGAAAGGAAATCCAGGCCAAGCTGGAGGAGGGGGGATAATTGAAAATCCCATTGAAGCTACAACAATACATTTTGCTTTGGGCTTAGGAATTGAGTCCAACAACAGGGCTGAGGCCATGGCTCTCTGGCAAGGGCTAATCCAAGCAAAAAATCACAGGATCCAGGACTTGATAATAATCGGTGACTCAAGAGTGATTATACAGGCCATAATTCGCCGCTCTAAGACTCAAAGTGCAATTCTCAATAACCTTCTTGACAAGATCCACCTCCTTCTAAGGAACTTCAAGTCGTATAAACTATTTCATGTGTTGAGGGACTTGAATGGGGAGGCGGACAAGGAAGCCAATAGAGGCACTCTTCTGGAGCCGGGGGTATTGAAAGTGAACGAAATGGAAGTTAGCGTGGCACTCCCTTGAAATCTGATCCGCCCTCCCTCACACAGTCAAATGCAAGCTAAGTCAGGAGTCAGGAAATCGGGGGAATCGATGAGACCAGGACGCGTCAGAATATTTGGTTGGATGAGAGGGACAGATCAATACCATGAGAAGGAGAGTCGCAGATATGGTGGAGATAGGAAATCTGCGCGGCTATCCCTTCCAAATCCTACAAATCGAAGGGAAATGATGAGAATGAGTGAGGAAGGAGTTAAAAAGAGGGTGAACCCCCCATTCTCATCCCATTACCAAGGCAAGATTGCAGTCTATCCAGGGCAGTGAGGTCATGAAGTCTCCAGCAGAAAAGAGCAAGGTGCAAGCAGAAGGGGGATGCATTCAGGAATGGCATCAAGTTCGACCAGCAAACCAATCACGGAAGAAAGGCTCAAGGAGATGGATAAAACACTGGAAAATCTGAAGCAATTTCTCCAGTATCAGTTGGATTTTCTTGAAAATTTGGAATCAGAAGCAGGAAGAAGAATGGAGAAACTGGAGGAGGACATCACCACTACAAAGCTCGGGTTCACAGAGGAGATGGATAATCTACACAGGGAGCTAAAGAACCCTCAACAGGAATTTGAAGAACGAATAGATCAGCTGGAAGTAAATATGGCTCAGCTAAACAACGACTGGAAGCAAGACCCCATGAACTAATCAAGCTCACTAGTAGTCTGTTAGCAAGATCTCTCTTCGGCAAAATGTCATTTTGTATAGAAGCCATTACCGTAAATAACTCTGTACCTGGTGAAGGTTTACAAAAGCTTAGCTCAGGATTAAAGTCTATAGCTATAGATCTAGAAAGGATTTTCAGAAAGAGAGGCACGAAGAAATTCGGGGCCTATTTTGTAACCGAATCTGTGGTCAGTCCACCCCTATTTTAATACAAGCTTTATAACCGTTTTCGTAAAAAAAAAACAATTCAAATATTTGAAATACATTAATTAGATGAGAAAATAATATTTCTATTAAAATATGATCAATAGAAGTGTATAAATGACAAAGTTTCATGTCAACACATCTCAGAACCGAGAAACTAAGTCCCTTCTAGTTGGGCCTCCACCACTTCAATCCTCTACCAAAGGCAAGCTCATAGAAGAGAGACAATGAGGTTTTCCATCAAAGAGGGAAGATCTTGGGGGCTGAACAATGTGTTCAGACTTAAAAGGACAAAGGGATATAGACTCAATATGAAGTGAATAATTTCTCCAGAGTAACTTTGCTCTCAAAAGTTGAATTCTTCTCCTCTTTCCACAACTTGGATATGGCCCATTTATAGCCTTCAAATGGAACTGAAGGGCTGAGTCGGAGCGTTTCCAGTATATGGAAGGCCAAGAATCATGGATCTCGTGACTTGACATGGAAACCCGACACCGTTGTTCATTTTGAGCACAAAACTTGATGTATGCACTCTGTAATGGTGCAACCTACGTATACACATGCTACATAGTTGTTAGGGCACGTATATGTGGAAAACTATTATTTTTAGCTCTGGGAATTGTAAAGAGGGACTTCAAGTCTGCATAGGGAAATGGAAAATGCCTTCTGAGCAAGTTGCATGGGGTGAGGAAAATATTTCTATAACATGGGATAGAGGACGATCTTGGAAATGAAAAAGGTCGCATTTTCTTGAGGAGGATCTGTCATGGAATAAATGAAATATAATTGTTGCATTGGCATTCTTTTCTTTCTGGAAAACCATTATAAACATGTTCAACAAAAGCATTGTAGAATTTAAAGGTTGTATCAAGAAGAAATTGTATTCTCTTACGAGATGGGAATATCATTGCAGTGGGAGTACATGCACTAACACTCAAATTGAGCATGGAATCTAATTATATCTCTGTCTGGACTGGTGTTTTAACTCCCTTATGAAAAAAAATCATATTCCAATCATTGCCTCTGTCCCAAAGTGTCAACCAACAACTTGGTCATTATTTATGTTTGACTCTTTTCTTTTTGACATCAACAATACTACATGCAGTCCGTATTTATGTTCATTGCTCTACTGTGGGCAAAATTCAACTTTGATTGTGTTTAAGTTATCTTTAAAGTCTTCGACTGGATATAAACTTGAAGATATTCCCTCCTAAAGATCCGTTGTTCAAAGAGCCAAAAAAAAGTATGATTCCAGTAAATTCAATGCACGAGAATAGCGATAAAGGGGCATAAAACCAAGATCATGATAAACTACGTTTTGAACGCTTAGAGGTTAGAAGCATTTAAATGATGGTACCAAAGTACATCGCCTCTCCTCAGTCCAATGGGCCGATTATGGTTATTGTCCAAAACATATTTTTGCACTGTTAAAAGTGACTAAAGGGACACATTCATATGAAAGGATGTCCTTATGAATATTTTAATATGCTGGCAAGACACAATATTCATTATTTTGACCCAAAAGAGAAATGTGCAACCCAATGGAAAAATTAAAAGGATGGGATTTTTTGTTGAAGTAATAATGGTGGATATGCTCCCTGCATGTGCACGTTTAATAGCTCTACAACAATGTCATGAGGGCCAGGGCAAGAACAATTTTCATGCCAAAACATTAATGAAACCTACAACCACGGTTATCTCGAGCCATCCTTATTTTCTTCAGGATAAGACAACTTAGAGAAGGAATATCGACATAGTCAAAATTTATGAACAAAATATAAAATCCAGTAACGTTGCTAAGAATATTGATGGAAGGAGTCGTAAATATAAGAGGATCCAATTTATTTTGATGATGCCAATAAGGTCATGAATAATATAAATCATACAATAATGATTGCTTCGCCAGGTATAGTGAAGAGATGGATAACAAGGTTTTGCAAAATAGACATCTTGGTCATAAGACATCGACTTCTAATTTTTAGATCACAACACTCAACCTTAGATTACATTGGAACCATTCGAGGATTTGAAGACACTCGAGTATATTTCTCTATGGGATAATACAAGGCTTCGTTATGAGAAATGGAAGATGGTTCTCCCAGGAAGATTCTATTTTTTTTCAAATGTCCCCATATTGTATTCGCATTAACAAAAAACAACGACATTTATTTCTCGATGAAGTTTCCCAAATAAGATTATTTACATGCGATTCTAATCAATTGCGGTTCGATTCGTTAAGTCCAAACTACCCAAACTACCAAAACCACCCATCAGATAAGATAAATTGAGCTGGGAACAACCAATTGAATGAGCAAGAAGAAAAAAAACTTTGAGAGAGGTATGCTTGGAGTGCAGTGAGGTTTTCTTCTTTGAATAATCATTCATCCTCTATACTTTCATCAGGGATTGACGGAATTGTTGGCAACAAGGAGTCTCATGAAACAACGAAGGGATGAAACGAGGATGAGCTTTGTTGGTTCTCATAAGGTGAATGGTTTACTTGTCAGTTTGTTGTATTTAGGTCTGATTTTATTCAACACTAATCATTTTCTGATATGCAGGTTCTCACCTTGTGTTATCACCACCATTGCTCCATTCCTTTCTTCTTCTTTCGTTCTTGCTCATTCTATTGTAACTTTGTTCTAGAATGGCTAAAGGCTAAATACGTGGCCCAAGTCTACGCAGAGACTTATAAACTCAAAAAATTCAAGAATTGTATGGGGAACATTTTTAAATACAGATCAAAATCTTTTAAGCTCTAAAATTGTTTATTTGTTTGTTTTCTTTTAAATCTCAATTTTCTTCATCTTTTTTTTATACAACACTTAAAAAATAAAAAAATAAAATAAAACAAACTAATGAATTTATTACTTTTGTAAAATTATGTATATAAGTTTCTTTCATTTTATTTTTATTAGCTAGTTTTAATATGTAAAAACTTTTGTTTATTTTCTTTAATTACTTTATTGTTTTAGTTCTCTTTTATTTATTACATTTTATTTTTTAAAGAAAATTAAAAGATATTACATCACTAGAGTGTTATTATAACTTATTTTTATAGTTTTTAAACTAATTTCTTGTTTAATATGCCTTTCTTTTAATTGTTTCATTTTAGCACTAACATATTTTAACTCTTCATTAGTTTTGTCTTAGTTTACTTTCTTACAAAATAAACAAAAAAATATTATTAAGTTAGAGTTTTTCTTGTACATATTTTCTTTAGTTGGTTAATTTATTTTAAGTTTTTATTTAACTTTGTTATTTCAACTTTATGAACTTATACATAAGCATAAAAATCAAAAATTATAAAATGCATAAAAATTGAATATTATAAAAAATACAAAGCAAAAGGGAATTCATGCTTAGACTTTAGGTTAGAGGAGATTTAGCTTAGAGTCGAATGTGTTTTCTTATTGGGGCTCTAAACCCAGGGTGACATTCCCATCGCTTCCCGCCTAGCCCCACAGAAGGTCAAGATATTGGTGTTAGAGACTCTTTACTCCCTCGACATCAACATATTTTTGGCGACCATACTGGGGAGGACCGTTCAATGGTTCTTTCCTAGTTTTGTTCTAATTCTTTCAAACCTTGATTTATTTTCTCCATATTTCTATGTCTCAATTGATTGGAAGCTTGTTTGGTGGTTGTAACCCTGTGGTTTCAACTACTAACCCTCGGAAGATCATTCACAAGTATGAGACTTTTGAATTTGAAGAAGACCTAAATAATTCCCCATGGTTTGTGCCCACCCCCTTGAAGTTTTCTCACCAGGTCAATCCCTTACCTCACAAATTCAAGAAACATTTGCCTTTATTTCATGGTGATGGAACTGTTACAATGGTTGAACATCTTCGTGCATTTTAAAATACTTGCACCATCCTTGGAGTTAATGATAATGATAGTTGCATGCTTTTGTTCATGAACTCCCTTTAGGGTAATGCCGCTTCTCTATTTTCCAACCTACCTGATGAATGCATCTCCACATGGTATGAACTTTCCTATTGGTTTACTTCTAGATTTGGGCATTTGGATAATCCTTATGAGCATCTTAAGAGATTTAATCATTTGAATATGAAAGATAATGAAAGAATTCTTGCATTTAATCTTAGGTATATCAAGTTATATAATTCAATTCCTATGTCCATTCACCCTATCAACTTGGTTTCCCTGTTGCATTATTATGAAATTCTACCTCCTCTTTACCGATGGCGGTTGGAAGAAAAGACTGTTCAAAACCTAGAGCTAGCTATAACCACTTGCCTCAACTTCGAAGAGAAAATCTGTAGAACATGTTTCTCCTTTGGTATTCATGATTCACACAAAGATTTGTCTTCCTTAATTCTGATCATCAAGAATTTACAAGATCACATGTTCTCCCTTGAATATCAATCTTCAAATCATGCCTACCTTGATATATCTTTGGAGCACCCTCTCCTAGGGCCTAATTATAATGACTTCACTATTTGTAGTCAAGAGCTTGGATGTGAAGAGGATCATGATCATATCTTGATGCTTAATGATCAACCCACCTCCCACATTCCAAATACCACCCTTTTTAAACCTAATAGAAAAACTCAACCCCAAGATCATCTTTCATTTCAAGCCTCTTATCTGCATGCATAAGATGGTGAATTTAATTATGCAGTTCAAGAAGTCAATTTTGACCACGTTAAACCTATTTATGACACATTTTTTATTTGTTGATGATGCTAATGAGTGGTCAAAACAAGTTGATGAAGACCCATATGACTTTATTGATACATGTGATGAGTCCTCTTTTGAATATTTTCATAAGTTGATCAAGATCTTAAGTGTATAACATATTTTCTAATCCATTGTTTCAACCAAGAGAGGTTAAGGAACTTGACACTAGTGGGCATATCCCTCCTAGGTGCATTTTTTCCTTTAATGATGATGACTATTTTAAGGACATCCCTATGTTTTTGAACCCATTATATGAATCTTCTTTGCATTATGATGACCATGTTCTTGATAGGAAGATTCTTAAAGATGATATTAATTTGTTTGATAAATGCATTAATCTTATCTTTGATATACAAACCCTAAACACTAAACCTGATGTCCTTGATTCAATTGATACTTTCAATATTAAATGCAAAGCTTCTCATGTTGGTTGGAAAGTCTTGGAGGTTGGTAATCGTTTCTTTTGGGTATTGATTAGTCATTTTTCCTCACCATATGCATATGTTGGTTGGCATGTTGGCAATGCTTCCACGCGTAAATTTTTCAAAGTTGTAAGACCCACATACAAAACAGACAACACATTCCTTTATGCTAAATTTCATTCTCCTTGAGTCCAAGTTAATGCTCTTCTTTTCCTCTGTACATAAATAAAAGATATATAAAAAAATAAAAAATAAAAATAAAAAAAAATACCAAAATGGGTTAATTAGGTTTTTGTTGGCTTCACATTTATTTAGTTTCTTTTCTCACTTTTTCTTCTACTTTCAATTTTTTTTTTTTTTTGATGTTCAGAGTTGATGGAACAATGGTCAGTGATATTAAAGACTATATGTATATTTTTTAACTAATTGACCAAATTTATTTTGGTGGACAACATGCTTGCAAGTGAACCAAGTTGTCTTCTTTTTGTCGTGATTCCTCGCTTTGTCTACCATACGCTTGCTAAGCGAGACATCATTTCTTGTCACAATCATCAGTCCTTCCCCCATCTTCCTTCTTTCCCTTTCTCCATCCCCTCTATTTTGAGATAGACCTAGCATACACGTTGTGGATGCTCAATGTTACGCCTGGGTTTTTCCCTCAACACATATCCACGATAGTTTATCCAGCTTTCTAATAATTTTGTCAAGATCCAAAGAGTTTGTCCCTTTTGATTATACAACAAGACCAAACCCCCTCATACTTACCACTTTACATGAGTTATTCCACGAAGTCCCGATTCATAAATCACTTGGTCTCCATCTTGTTTCCCCCTATTGTATAATCTGGTCCACCTAATCCTATCGACCTCTTCTTGTCCCACATTGAGTCAACCTCAGTCCCATCATTACCTAACCCTTCTCATTTCCTTCAAAGAATCAAAGGGTCATAAACTCATTGTTTCAAACTTGCACGCCACTGTAAGGGATGCACATCTATTGGTTGGCATTTGTTGACTACATTTTTGGTCAACAAATACTTAGCCGAAAAAGCGTTGCCAGACTCCCTCTGAAATCAAAATGCTTGCACAAATTTTCATTCACTTCCATGCTAAAGTTGGTGCAATGTTCTTGGATAAGTTGTTAAGGCTATTTAACTATCACAAATTTGACTCTCTCTCACTTCTCATATACCATTTTTCACTTACAAGTGAGACATTGACGTAATATTTTTTTAACCTTTGCACATCAACTCTTATTAACATGTGTCTCTCTTTACCCACATAACCTTCAAATAAAAGGGGAGTGATGAATTAAAGAGTATATCGAGACCATGTTATTTCACCAAATATATCTTATTCACATGAAACCTTTATTATTTAAATACAACTTAGTCCCACTTCATCATCTCTAAAGAAGAGATTAGTTTACTTTATATTTTTTTAATTCCATGTGATTTAATCCAAACATTTCTCACTTTCCAAATATACCTCATCATTCATTTTCCATATTCTAAGGTTATAACCTTTTCTAAGATTATGACTTACTTTAACCATTCCAAAGGAAAAAATATATTATATTCTCCATGCTCTTGTCCACCTCACAACTTTATTATCCAAAATATAGAATATGGGTCTTGAAATATGATTAGTCTACCTTATATTTTGAACCACTACGTGGTGTCTCCTATGCCAAATCATTTTCCTTATGGTGGACTTAATCCAACCAGTGAAAGAAAGTGCATAAGGAGAGGTTTATCGATTAAAAATCGATTTTATAAGACATAAATGGTACAGAGTGTGCATGCTCACTACATATGATCTCTCTTATCTAAAAAATCATAGAGTTCGTGGGATAGAGGACGATTTTGGAAATGAAGAAGGTCACATTTTCTTGAGCAGGATGTGTCATGAAATAAACGAAATATAATTGTTGCGTTGGCATTCTTTCCTGCCTGGAAAACCGTTATAAACATGTTCAACAAAGCATCGCAGAATTTAAAGGTTGTATCAAGAAGAAATTGTATTCTCTTACGAGATGGGAATATCATTGCAATGGGAGTACATGCGCTAACACTCGGACTGAACATGGAATCTATTTATATCTCTCTCTGGACTGACGTTTTAACTCCCTTATGAAAAAAAATCATATGCCAATCATTGCCTCTGTTCCAAAGTGTCTATTATTTATGTTTGGCTCTTTTCTTTTTGACATCAACAATACTACATGCAGTTCGTATTTATGTTCATTGCTCTACTATATGCTCCCTGCATGTGCATGTTCAATAGCTCTACAAAAATGTCATGAGGGAAAGAGCAAGAACAATTTTCATGCCAAAAAATTAATGAAACCTACAACCACGATTATCTCGAGACATCTTTATTTTCTTCAGGATAAGACAACTTAGAGAAGGAATATCGACATAATCGACATAGTCAAAATTTATGAACAAAATATAAAATCTGATGCTGCTAAGAATATCGATGGAAGTAGTCCTAAATATAAGAGGGTCCAGTTTCTTTTGATGATGTCAATAATGTCATGAATAATATAAATCATACAATAATGATTGCTTCACCAGGTATAGTGAAGAGATGGATAACAAGGTTTTTCAAAATCGACTTCTTGGTCATAAGACAACGACTTCTAATTTTGTGATCACAAACACTCAACCTTGGATTACATTGGAACAATTCGAGGATTTGAAGACGCTCGAGTAGATTGCTCTGTGGGATAATCCAAGGCTTCATTATGAGAAATGGAAGATGGTTCTCCCAGGAAGATTCTATTTTTTTTCAAATGTCTCCATATTATTATTGCATTAACAAAAAACAACGAACATTTATTTTTCAATGAAGTTTCCCAAGTAAGATTATTTACAAGCGTTTCCAATCAATTGTGGTATGATTCGTTAAGTCCAAACTACCAAAACCGCCCATCAGATAAGATAAATTGAGCAATGAACAAGGAGAAATAAAAAATTCTTTTTTGAGAGAGGTATGTTTGGATTGCAATGAGGTTTTCTTCTTTGAATAATCATTCATCCCTTATAATTTCAATAGGGATTGACAGAATTGTTGGCATGAAGGAGTCTAGTGAAGCAACGAAGGGATGAAGGGAGGATGAACATGTTGTCATAAGGTGAATGGTTTACTTGTCATTGTATTTAGGTCTGATTTTATTCAACATTAATCAATTTCTGATATGCAGGTTTTCACCTTGTGTCATCACCACTATTGCTCAATTCCATTTTGGCTAAGCTTTCTTTTGCTTTCATTCTTGGTCGTTTTATTGTAACTTTGTTCTAGAATAGCTAAAGGATAAATACTTGGCCCAAATCTAAGCATAGACTTGTAAATTCCAAAAATTCAAGAATTTTATGGGGAACATTTTTAAACAAAGATCAAAATCTTTTAAGCTCTAAAATTGTTTCTTTATTTGTTTTCTTTTAAATCTCAATTTTCTTCATCTTTTTTTTATACAACACTTAAAAAAAAAAACCAATGAATTTATTACTTTTGTAAAATTATGTATATAAGTTTCTTTCATTTTTTATTCGCTAGTTTTAGTTTTAATAAGTACAAACTTATTTTTTATTTTATTTTCTTTACTTACTTTATTGTTTTAGTTCTTTTGTTATTTAGTACATTTTAACTTTAAAAAAAATTAAAAAAATATTACATCACTAAAGTGTTACTATAATTGATGATGATGATGATGATGATGATGATTAACTTCCACTAAGACCGAATTGGTCTATCGGACTTTAAGAGGGTAAGTGATTACTTGTGATTTTTTAGAATTTTGTTTCTATGCTCGAAAAGCATTAAGAGAAGATTTCCAAGATCACCATACTTTTGTTGAGTTAAGAGGTTAAGAAGGTTGGTAGTGTGATAAATATTTTGAAAATGAGATCTAATATGGGTATAGGTTGGACAATGTAAGAGAAAGTGTTTTTCATCTTCAACCTTCTTAGTGTCACAAAGGTGACACACTCTTTCATTCCAGGGCATTTTAGGAATTGACCAACGCCCAGTTTCACTATGGAGCTCGTGAGAATTTGTTTTTATCTTAGCAATGCTTATTTTTTTCTTTACACTTGGCAAAATAGATAGATAATTTTGATCTTCTAGATTAGGGTTGATTACATCTTTATAATACCTTAATTTTCTTTTTTCCTCTAACTATTTATCACACCACATTTTTCCCTTAAATTTTGATTTGACGTTTTTTTTAATAGTATCTTTATTCTGCAAAATGGTGTCTTCCATGATTCTCCAATAGTTTAGTCGAGACCGTGTGTCTTTATGCCATCCTCGCTTGAGTTGATGGTGGTTATGACATGATTTTGAAGCAATTTTAGGTAGCCTCTTGTCTTCCATGTTGTTTAACTTGTTCTTATACATTAGGTATCTAGTCATAGCCATGCTCTCAATGGGGGAGAGGCTTGTTTCTAAGAGGAGGATGGGATATGGTGTATTTCCTTTAATTTTGAGATTATAGGTTATAAAATTCTTTTGTATTTTCTCTATCTTTCTCCAAGATTCACGAGAAATACTAAAACCCCAAACTTTACATCCATAAAGAATAACATGTCTAACAAGAGTCTCAAAGAGGAGTTTCTTCTTATCCCAACTCCAAAGATCAACTGATTTACAGTTGTTTTCAAGACCATAATAAGCTTTCCATTCCCCAATAATCATTTTCTCAATGCTATAATTCCAATTGAGCTTGTGGTGAATATCAATTCCAAGATATTTGTATGAAGTCACTTCCTCCAAGATATTGTTGTCATATACAAAGGTATCATAAGGGATATTATTGGATTTAATAATCATGACCTTAGTCTTATCAGTATTAACAGTCATACCCATATTGGAGCAAAAATACTTGAGGATTATTAGTTCGTTTTCAAGATCATGACG
Source organism: Picea engelmannii (assembly GCA_009831015.1). Classification (NCBI taxonomy): domain Eukaryota; kingdom Viridiplantae; phylum Streptophyta; class Pinopsida; order Pinales; family Pinaceae; genus Picea; species Picea engelmannii. The sequence goes on along the minus strand of ML800353.1, from coordinate 58,601 downwards.
AGTCCTTGCCATAAGAACGATATCATCGGCATAAAGAAGAAGATTGATGACTATACCAGTGAGAGTAGGGCCGACACAACCTGCTTTTTCCAAGCATTCTTCTAACTTGTCAAAGTATATGCCAAAAAGGGTAGGGGACAAAGGACAACCTTGTTTGACTCCGATATTGCAGTTAATCTCTTTTGACCAGCCCTCAATGTTTTTAAACTTAGCAATAACGTTCTTATACATCCTTATCGTAGCAACCCTCAGGTTGAGAGGCACTTTTATCTCTTCCAACCTATTCCAAAGGTTTTTCCTAGGAACCATGTCAAAAGATTTTCTAAAGTCAACAAAACAATAAAAAAGATTGGTTTTAGTATTGCAGAACTCCTCTGCAATGATCCTAAAGGTAACAAGATGGTCCATAGTTGAATGATATCTCCTAAACCCAACCTGGCCTTTAGCTCTTTTACCGTGAATTTCTAGCCAAAGGCTAATCTTCTTTTCCAAAATAATTCCATAAAGCTTGGCTAAAATCGGGCTAATCATAATGGTCCTATAATTAGAGGGAATGTTTATATCCCCATGTTAAAAAATAGGAACAATGAGGCTTTGCGTCCAGGGTTTAGGGAAGCCCTGCTTGACTGCTAAATTGAAGAGCTTGTGTATGTGAGGGATAAGGATTGGCCCTCCGATTTTAAAAATTTCAACTTGGTAGCCTTCAATGTCCTTAGCTTTCCCATTTGCGAGCTACTTAACCCAAAACTCTATGTCATCTAAAGAAAAAACTTCTTCCTTTGTAGGGACAATAGGAATGGTGTCCATGACATTAGGGAACTCATAAAGAATTTTAAGGTAGGAATTCCAGTCCCTTAAGGGAATCCTATTATTTTATTTAGTATTGCGTTTTAGAATTTGGCTCCAGAACTTCTTAGGATCCAACTTTTATAGTTGTGAAAGTTGCTCTTGCCTTTTATTGATATAGTATCTTTTTTTCCTTTTAATTAGGGCTTTGTACATATTGATCTTATCGAGTTTTAAGGGCTCTTTAGAAGCATCCCTAATGGCTTTCCTAGCAATTTTACATTCTTTGTCATACCAAGGGTTGGTCGTTCTATTATTCTTTTTATAGGACACCTTGAAAGAGAACTTGTTAATAGAAGTGGAAAGGGTAGTTGTAAAATTATGATAGAGTTCTTCAATGTTGTCCTTCTAAGTTAGGAGGTTTAATTTACTATTTAAATCCTTTAAGAAAATGTCAACTTCTTTAAACCAATTTCTTGTTTAATATGCATTTATTTTAATTGTTTCATTTTAGCGCTAACATATTTTAACTCTTCATTAGTTTTGTATTAGTTTACTTTCTTACAAAATAAAGAGAAAAATATTATTAAGTTAGAGTTTTTCTAGTACATATTTTCTTTAGAGTTTTTCTAGGACATATTTTCTTTAGTTATTTAATTTATTTTAAGTTTTATTTAACTTTGTTATTTTGACTTTATGAACTCATACACAAGCATAAAATGAATAAATCATAAAATGAATAAAAATTAAATATTATAAAAAATACAAAGCAAAAGAGAATTCATGGTTGGACTTTAGGTTAGAGGATATTTAGCTTAGAGTCAAATGTGTTTTCTTAATGGGGCTCTAAACCTAGAGTGACACTCTTGTCTCTTCCCGCCTAGCCCCACAAGAGGTCGAGATATTGATGTTGGAGACTCTTTAGTCCCTCGACATCAATAAGCCGCAGAAGGAAAAAATTGTTCGAGTGGAGTGAATAGTATGGAAATATCTGTATAGTTTTTCGTGCATGTACATGGTTTGCAGTGGGCATAGTTGCGTGCGTACATGGAATACAGTGGGCACAATGGCGTATGTACGCACTTTGTAGTAAGGTGAATCACGTATACACGAATTGCAGTGGTCACAATTGCGTATTCACACAGGTCGAACTAAGGTGAATCACGTACATCTTGTTATCCCTGGATAACTAAGGAGATCATGTGTCGAGGCCCTCAGGTTGTAGATATGGAGTGCCAAGAGAATACATGATCAACAATACCATTTTGCACAAATGGAAAACCCACTCACCACCACATATGGTCACAGTTTCGCAGATGACATCCACCACACCAGCTGGCTTCCGGATGGTAGTGGGCCTTGCTCCATGAGGTACAAGTCAGTATTATGTTGAGAATCATTTCAATATTTAATCCATTTGATTATGTTGTATCTTAGATTGCTCTAGATTTCATGATACGTGCTTGGACATTATGCATTTTTCCTCGCTTCACCTTGGTGGTTGACATTGTGCCCTAGTAAGTGGTTTTCTTTGGGGATGGGCTTACTACTGGGAACTCCATTAATGAGCCATCGTACCATTCTTGACCATTGATCTAAAAT
>ML800353.1:6534-17714 GCA_009831015.1 Picea engelmannii | reverse complement strand
GAAGGGACACTTTCCTGATGAAAGGTTTGTCTCTTACGAAAGGGAACCCCTACATAGGTATATATACGGCCCTCATTTTCATTGTAATCATCTCATATATATATATATATATATATATATATATCGACATGGATATTCTACATCATATTCCAAATAATCTGGATACTTAATTGGTGAGCTAGATTTGGTTGTCACATTGGCATTGTAATTTCTTAAACTGTAGTACTACAATCTCTTCATTGTTGAATGCTTCCACCATAACCTTCAGCCCTCTCAAGTATGTAGTTGTTGACACCCATCTTGTATGTGCTAACAAATAAATGGTATCGTAGCAAATTTTCACTCTAGGGTGTTGATGTTTGGACAACATCGGGAAAACATTCTATTAGATTAATAACTAATAATATAATTATTGATTATTAAATAATATCTATAATAAGTAAATGATAACAATAAATAGTTATTGATTATCCAAGGGATGCATCCTTTCATGGATGGTCACCAAATGTTCTCTATATATGGAACACTCATCATTGTAATAATATATCGATCATATTTCATCTCATATGAAGAAAAACAACATGGTATCAGAGCAGGATTGGGCTTGATTCCCTCACGAGAGGGCCCGATGAGATGAAAAACAATGAGAATAGGAGAATAGATTATTTGTTATTTGTGGGAACTAGACGAGTCATGAAATCCGTGAGCGCTGGAGGTCAACTCACATGTGTGATATGAAAAATCAACACTTTACTAGCTCCTCCTCCTCGTTGGTTATTCACAAGAGAATAAATAGAACAAGTTAGAAACATTCTTTTACATATATGTAACATACTCATAGGGTAAATTGAGTTCTCACCCATTATTCGCCTCTAACTCGAACCCACTTATATCGTAAACAACAGAAATAACCTCTCTCCATTGTTTTACAGTCGCTTTGTCCGTCTCGACTTTGAGCTCGTGCATGCCTTTACCATACCCTTGATATTTGTCCTTCGTCCGCCGAAGAGCACCATGTTTCACATTGTGGACAACGGGGATGATGGTAGCCCCCAACTTCAACAACTCTAACATCAATACAAGCTCCTAAAGACACCACTTTGAATTAGTTCTCATTGAAAATGGCCACATGGACAGAGGCTGCTTTAATAGCACCCACTATTTGAGAATTTAAGTTGTCTCCATTTTGCATTTCTTGCTTGTCCAGAAAGACTCGGATTTCATGTAAACATAGGCTACGGTATAGATGGTCGGCGAATCCCTTCTTCACATCGAGGCCTCTATGATTTATAAAAATATTGTAATAATAATCACTGGTGTATATTATCGCCAATTGGGTGTATGCCATCACCAATTGGGTGATGGAGAGATTTCATGGTTGATGCAAATCGCAAGAGAGGAGATGAATTTCAGAAATTTTGGTGCAATTGTAATGAAAGAGATGAGATGAGTTTAAGAAATTTTGGGGCAAACTACAATGAAATAAAATATATTGTCATTAGAACGTTTCCCTATAGTGCTTACCGTGCTATAATGTTCCAATGTGTTTGATCTTTTAAAGCATAGATGATATTTGTGTTTGATTCCATGTGAAGACTATCTTCAGAGTGAATGTGGCCCCACGACGTGTAGTACATGGGTCAGCTTCAAGTATAAGCATTGTGTGAAAACTATTTGAGGGTGTGAGTGACTCTTATAAATAATAAAGGTTATGCAGAAGGATCACTGAGAATTGAAGCACAAGTTTGTCGAGACGACGATTCCACCAAATATGCAGTGAGAGGATTTGAGACAACTTCATTCCAACTAGAGTCTAGAACCAAGACAATGGTTCCATGAGGAAATCTCGATATGTCTTGGAGTTGGTTCCATGAGGGAACCTCGATGTGTTGTAGAGATGTTTGAGGCAACATCATGAGACATTCTCCCCGAAAGATCATGTATGGACTAGTAGGAAAAAATGTGGACTTCATCTTGACGTTCCTCAGATGGTCAAATGAACTAACCAAGACCTTGGTTCCACGAGGGAACCTCAATATGTCTTATACATGTGTTCCACAAGGGAACCACAAGATGTCTAGTATGGACACAGTTCATGAGTGAAGCCTAAGGTTGGACACTTCAGGATATTTGGGTGTCAAGTGTGCATTCATGTACCCAAGAAGAATAAGACCAAGCTAGACCCTTCAGGTAGAAATGGTACATTTGTGGGGTACAATGAGTCTTCGAAGGCATACTGGATCTACATCACTGGTCAAAGACAGATTGAGGTGAGAAGAGATGTTACCTTTGAGGAGGAGGTAGCCTTCATGATATCTAGAGGATCTCACATGGAGATTGATAATGAGAGACATGAAGAGATGGCATCTTCTCCTCTCATCCTCCAACAGTTTAGAGGGTGACAATTGAGCCTACTGATCCAATTGATCTCGTTGATCCTGTAGCTCTAATTGATGTTCCCAAAGATACTGTAGTAGGTCGGAAGAGACCTACATGGGATTGTCAAACTGTACAGGAGGCAGAAGGACATGTAGCTCCTCATGGTACCTTTCGAGATAGCAAGAGACCTCATAGATATCCATGTTATGCCGCAACTATGAGCGACATCATTGATTCTGAGCCTTTCTGTTATGAGGAGGCATCTAGTCAACCAATATGGAGAGATGCCATGATGGAGGAGTATCAATCCATCATGAAGAATGATGTGTGGGATATTGTTCCAAGACTTGAGGGGAAGTCTGTAGTGACTTCCAAGTGGATCTATAAGATCAAACACACAACTGACAAGAGCATCAAGAAGCACAAAGCAACATTTGTTGCTAGAGGATTCTCTCAGGTGGAGGGAATAGATTATGAGGAGACATTTGCTCATGTTTCTCGATACACTTATATTCGGACGATAATTTCCCTTGTAGCATCCATGGGTTGGAGACTACATCAAATGGATGTGAAGAACAAATTTCTCAATGGAGAGATTGAGGAATAAGTATACATCGAGCAACCAGATGGTTTCTTGATACATGAGAAGGAGTCTCATGTGTGCATGTTGAAGAAGGCCTTGTATGGACTCAAGAATGCACCTCGAGCTTGGTATGTGAGAATTGATGGACACCTAATGAGTTTGGGCTTCAACAAAAGTGTTGTTGATCCCAACCTGTACTACAAGACTGTTAATGGTGAGTCCCCGATTTTGGTCGTATACGTTCATGATTTATTCCTCACCAGTACATAGAGCCTTATTGTTGAATCCAAGTATGCGTTGGCCTCCGAGTTTGAGATGAAGGACCTTGGTATGATGCACTACTTCTTGGAACTAAAGGTGTGGCAGAGAACTGACGAGATCTTCCTAAGTCAAGTGAAGTACACAGTTGAGATATTGAAGAAGTTTGGGATGTTGAACTATAATCCCATGGCTACACCAATGGTGACGAATCTAAAGAAACTAAGTGTGTCTTCTTCTGATTCCAACGAATTGATCTGACTCTGTACAGATAGTTGATTGGATAATTGATGTATCTCGTTAACACCAGACCAAATATTTTCTATGCAGTGAGTGCACTTAGCCAATTTATGAGTCAGCTAAGACAAACATATTGGATTGGTGTGAAATGTGTTGAGATACCTGCGAGGCACAGTTGGACATGGTATGAGATATGCTTCCAGTATTGACATGAGATTGCATGGATATATTGATTTTGATTGGGCAAGGAGCATAGTGGACATGAAGAGCACCTCCAGGTGTTGCTTCACTTTGGGATATGTCATGGTTTCCTAGTGTAGCAAGAAACAAAATTTTGTGGCTTTGAGCACCACAAAAGCAAAGTACATCGCATTGAGTGTGTAGTCCGCGAAGCAATGTGGCTTCACAAGCTCCTTGCATATGTATTTTTACATGTGCTGGATTCCATCATTATTCATTGTGATAACTAGAGTTGTGTGAATATTTAAGAGAATCCAATGTTTAATGACAAATCGAAACACATTAAGATCAAGTACCATTACATTCGAGACATGGTGCAGAGGAAGGAAATACTGGTGCAGTACCTTCCTACATATGAGTAGGTTGCTGATGTTCTTACCAAACCCCTTACTAAGAAAAATTCTGAGTACTTCCATGATAGACTTGGCGTGGAAGAGAATGCCTCCCTCATTGAGAGGGAGTGTTGATGTTTGCAGCTTCCTGAGACATTCTCCATATCATTCTCCTCTGTGACTGAGTTCAGTTGATCTGTGAGGACACTTATCCAAGAAGGGATAAGTGGGTTTGGGATTATAGCCCAATGTCCCTTGTGGAGAGGACATGAGGACACATCCCTCATGGAGAGCACATGAGGACATGTCAAGGGAGTTGACCTTGACGTCACACACTATGGGGAGTTGACCCTAGTGTTTCTAGAGGGAGTAGAAGTCCACATGGGAGTGCCATGTGTGACATACATTCTCCAGATCGTACTCCTCTGTGACTGAGTTGAGTTGATTTGTGAGGACACTTATCCGAGAACGGATAAGTGGGTTTGGGCTGATAGCCCAACGTCCCTTGTGGAGAGCACATGAGGACATGTCAAGGGAATTGACCTTGACGCCACACACTATGGGGAGTTGACCCTAGTGTTTGTAGAGGGAGCATCATTTAGAAGTCCTCATGGGAGTGCCATGTGTGACAGACCTTTTTCTACTACGGTGGTTGTGTACCACTGGAAGAGACTATGCGTATCTGGACAATAGCTATGTACTACTATAGTGGTTGTGTACCACTGACAATGACTGCATGTCACTAGAAAGTAGTTGTGTGCTACTAGCAGTGGTTGTGTACCACTGGACAATAGTTGTGTACTACTATGGAAAGATACATCCCTATCTAAGAGGGACTGTTGATGTTTCAACATAGCGTGGTCCTTCTCTTAGATTGAGCTACAGACAAAGGGAGATATGATACATTTATCACAAATGTGTACTTGTGGTAAATGGGCCCAAGTGTAGTCCTTCCTTGATAATGGAAATGAATAATATGGACTTGAGGTGTTTTCCACGTGTCAGTTAGCATCAGGTTGACATTCACTCACAGGGGTGTACCTATGGTGAACAACCCTGGTGTAGCCTTTATCCTAGTCATGGTGATTTGACAAGGAATGATAAAGACTCAAGATGTTAGATGCTATCACATGTGGACCCAGAGTGAGCTTGATCTCAAAGAGAGTCAATTGGCTCAAAGGGAGAGCCATAGAAGGAGTTCTCCTCGGTTCAGGTAGGAGAGAGACATCTCCCAAGACTAACAGACAAGTGTCATGAGTCTAGGGTGAAGTTTGTATATTTCAGAGACAAGCTTGGGATGATGCAAAATGTCTCCCTCATTGAGAGGGAGTGTTGATGTTTGGACAACATCAGGAAGACATTCTCTTAGATTAATAACTAATAATATAATTATTGATTATTAAATATTATATATAATAAGTAAATGATAATACTAAATAGTTATTCATTATCCAAGGGACACATCCTTTCATGGATGGTCACCATATGTTCTCTCTATGTGGAACACTCATCATTGTAAGAGTATCCCCTAGAAAATTCAAGTGGCAAATGCTTGTTTGGATGAAATATGTGTACAAAATGCATGGAGTTTAGCTCACACCTCTTCATCGAGACCATCCTTGATCCTGATAACAATCTCAAAGCTAGGCAAGACCAACGTCAACCCTCCCAATTGAAGAAAGTGTTATATGGCTTTAAGCAAGCTACAAGATCCTAGTACATAAAGATAGATGAAAATGTGAGATCATATGGTTTCCAATGGAATGATTTAAATTCAAATTTGTTATTAAAAAAGGCTAAACATGCCATTTTTTGTTAAAATGTGTCAAAGGCATTTGGGATGACAAATCTTGGACTTCATTATTGCCTTGGATTGAAGGTAAAGCAAGAGAGGGGAGTATTCATCAAGGAAATAAAATATGACAAATTGGCATATAAGTTTGAAATGTCAAATTGTAAGTTAGTGACACCACCTATTGAGACAATTTTAAAGCTATTTGTTGATGAAGATTGAAAGAAGGTAGATGAAACTCTCCAAACAGAATTGGTTTTAGTATAATCTATTTGACTTTAACAAAAACTAATATTAGTGAGCCAAATTTCCAAATTTATGGCCTCACCAAGAGTCATTCACTTGAACTTTGCGAAAAGAATTTTAAAGTACATTAGAGGAATGCCAATCTTTGGTATTACTTACAATAATTAAAAATTTTAACTTCAACCTAACATAAAAGTTATAAGTTCAACCTGGCAAAAAAATTATGCAATATCAACAATAGTTGAAATTCAATTTTTGGATATCTATCCAATCTTGGTTTAGGAGCCATTTGTTACACTAGGAATATCAACAATAGTTGAAATTCAATTTTTGGATATCTATCCAATCTTGATTTAGGAGCCATTTATTGCAGTAGGAAGAAACAAGTAACAATTACCTTATTTTTCACTTCACCAAAATACAAGACCTCAGTGTGAAATTGCGTGGCTCCAAAAGATCTTTGAAGATGTTGCCTTTCAACCAGAATAAGCAATACCTTTGTTTTAATACAATCAAAGTGAGTTGAAAATTGAAAAAAAATTGTTTTCCATGCTAATAAAATGAAGTACATTAAAGTGTGTCAATTTTCACTAGAGAAATACAAACACATAAGTTGAATAGTTATATTATCCAATATAAAATTAGGAGGTGGTACTTTTATCATGTAGTTATAAGAAGAGAAAAAAATTCAAAAATATATTTAGTGTAAAATTGGTTAATATAATCATTAAAAAATATTAATGAGCAAAATTAAACTTTAAATAAAAACTAATTTAGTTAACCAAATTATTGGAATTAAACTATTGATAAATATATTCTTTATAGACTTCAAAATTAAAAAAAAAAAAATTAAACTAATTTAATTAACTAAATTATTAAAATTAAATTATTGATAAATATACTCTTTATATTTATTGATTACTTAATTAATAACAAGGGATTTGTTATCTTTGTATCCTTGTAATTTATAAAAGATCATAAATATATATAAAAGATCATAATTAATATAGTCAATTAGGATTAGCTAAAATAAATTTATATTTATTGATTACTTAATTAATAATAAGGGATTTGTTATCTTTGTATCCTTGTAATTTATAAAAGATCATAAATATATATAAAAGATCATAATTAATATAGTCAATTAAGATTAGTTAAAATAATTGGAAGTCCTAATTTATAAAGATCATAAATTAATATATACATTTATATATATAATATAAAAGATCATAATTAATATGTTAATATAGTCAATTGAGATTAACTCTAATAATTGGATGGAAAAAATAATTGAGATTAACTCTAATAATTGGATGGAAAAAATGATTGTTATCCTCCTTTCCCAATTCAGAATTTTTTTTAATCCACAATTTCAATTTCAATTTCAATTCCAATTCCAATTCCAATTCCAATTCCATACTTTTTTTTATTTTTTTATTTTTTAAGCCACTATCAATAATAGTGATAATAGTGTGAACAAGTGTGAACAAAAATAGTAAAATTACTTTTCTGTTATAGCTGAAATAAAATGTAAACCATGATTGAAATAAAATGTAAACCATGATTAACTGCTATATACCACCCTCACATGAGACAGTTGCACGTAATTTGTCCGTCTCATGTATAGGTTTCTAAACACCCATCCATGGCACACATCTGATGGACCTGTATATCATATTGATACTCGTGTTCTCGGCAAACTGGTAATAGTTTAAGAGGGTTGGCCACACCAGTATGCTAAGTGCTCATCTCTGCGCAAGTTGCTAACAAGGCCCCCACATTGCAAGCAAACAAAGCTGCTGCCGTCTGCAAAGGCATCCATCACTACTTGCATTCTTCCACTCTTTGCAAGTATGGAGGTTTTGCTTGTGTCTGTTAACATTGACGAACCGGCAAGATCGCCATCATTAAACAGGGGTGGCCTAGTCGATGCATTAGGTGATGCTTCAGCAATTGCACACTCAGCAAATAATGCCGCAAGTTCCTCAGCAGCAGCATTTTCTTGCGTTCTATTCTGGTACATCTCACGGGCTCTATGCAATGTCCAGTAAACCCCATGCTCTCCACCAAATAATTTCATTGCAGTGACTACCTGGTTGTAGCTAGAAGAATTAGTATAAGATACAGATATCTGCATGTATATTCATGATTACTGGCAAGCTACAAGCTTTGATACGTTTCAAACAATTTAGGTCACAAAACACACCACAATTAATAAGCCATAGAAAACAGTTGACTATCCTGAATAACTAAAAAACAGAATGTACTGTAAAAATTGGATTTGATAATAAAACGCAGGTGAATGCTAGGACAATAGACTTCGAGAAGTTAAAACCGTACTTACAAATGGGGGTATCAGATGTCAATATTGCCCCTAGCCAAGGGGCAGGGTATGCAGCAGCACACATAATTAAGGTATGTGCGAACAATAGACTCGAAGACACCGTAGTCAGAATCGGCCAAATCAGTGTGACCAGGCCAATTCTGACACGACACTGCCTAAAATCGAGCAGAGATGGCTGCAAAGGCCGAGTTAGCTACAAAGGTTGAGTCAGCGACGTAGTCAGATCTGACTTGGCCAAGTCCAAGTCAGTTGGACACATCATCCTGTTCGAAGGCAAGCAAGAAAAACCCTTCAAAAAAATTAAAAAGCAGAAATTTACTTAAAAATAAAAAAATCTAACCTACCTTTCTAAAAGGCCCATTATCTTTTCTTATTTCATTTCATCTCTCAACTTGCATTTGGGCTGTTTGGAAATGAAGAAAACCCTGCCTGGAAGCCTGCTGTTGGAGCTGATTTGGCATGCACTTGGAGTTAGTTTCAGAGGGCAATCCATCTGTAATTGCTGTCTACCTAATTAATACCAGATTGACGGGGTCTTTTTGCAGAATTTTCTGCCCAATTAGACTGGAGGAAGTAACAGGTTGCATTGCAGACCTGGATCTTGCCTCTTGTTCTTTCGGATTTATTTTATTGTTTAAGACAGTCCCATTGTTCCGATATTAAAGGAGGACCCTACATAACCATTGCCAGTTTGTGTCTACTAGAAAAGTCACATCCAACTATTGTGGAAAATGATTAGGGGGTATACACAGGCTCAAATGCCACTTGGACATATTTCAGGGAGGAAAATGATTAGGGGGATACACAGGCTCAAATGCTCCATCAGCCTCTACACACAGATCAGTGTTTCTTAAACCGAAAGTAACATTTTTTAGAAAAAAGTGTTAAGAGATAATGAGGTTATTGATGGATTATATAATTGCACAGAGTGCATGGTCTCCAATCCTGATGAGCAGGATACAATGCACTTATAAATTCTGGCTTATAGGGAAAATGTTGTCTCTTTTGGTAGAAAGTTGGTCATTTGACAGAGGACAAAAAGCCTTCCCAGCATGCAATTTTATATTTTATTTCAAGTTAAATATCTAATTATAGATTCTAGAATCTATCATTTATAATTTGTTCAAACTTTGTCTTGTTGGACTCATTTGGAAGCCATTGACCCTAGTTGCAAATAATGTCAAGCAGAATCCTCGACTGAACATGTAGCGCTTCTGGGTGTGAGTGTAATCAGAGTGTGTTTGAGCACATTCATAGAAAGAAAAGAAATCGTTTAGAATGACAATGGTTAAATGATTTAGTTTCATGCAAAACAATCTTCAGTTGAGGTGCATCAATTGTCCAACACCTCTGTTGGGGATTCCATAGACTTTTGGAGGAGATCAATCCCGGATGGGATCGCACAGAGTCAGCGACCAACATTTCCACAGGACAACTTCAGTTGGAGCTTAGATGTACTTGGAAGCACTTAACCCAACAGAGGTGGATAAGTCAAGTGACCTTCAAGGGCAGACACTCAAGATTGGGAATTCAGCAGAAATAAAGGCTGATCCAGAGGACATTCTTGGCGATGCAACCTATGATGATGATCCTAATGAGTTACAAGTCATGACTCAGTCTCTGAAAGTATATACTCGTTAGATTACATTTTGTTGAGTTTGGACTCTAGAGGCCATTTAAAGCCTCAATGTTTGAGTGTTAAAACTTAATATATCGATTACTTTTTCAAAACTTATATATCTCAGTACTTCTTCACAACTTATAATGTTATGTATCAGGATTTTCCCTGTTTGCAGCCTTACATGCAATATAAATGATCAAATTTACAATTTGATGTCCAATTGTTCATATTTACATCGATGTACATACATGAATATATTTTTTTATTTTAATTTCAAATATTTTCTGTATTATTTTCTTTTTTCAAGTCAACTCCAAGTTGGAGGACTCACCAAGTCTCAGTCAAGCCCAAGTTTGACTACTTCGCTTAGAGATGACACTAGCATGGGATGGATTCAGTGGGAATACATAGCACTGTTAATATGCATTTGCAAGTCAATGTGCAAAGCCCTATTGAGGCCAAACTAAATGTGCTACAATGAAGCAGATTCCTCGAATATTGTAATTTGTTTTCCTATCTCTTCTAACATCCCATTACAGTACTAATCAAACTCATAAGCTTGTTATATGAACACAATGGATAATAAGCTCTATTTTTCCTAAAAATTATAAATATTAAACAATAATATTAATAAACACAGCTATAAATGATAATACTAAGGGTAAGTTTAGCTCAGACCCAAAGTCAATCAGCGAAGTTTGGAATCTATTGGTCAAAGATATCCTAAAATTAAACTTTGATGGAGCTTCCAAACAAAACCGAAGGAAGGTGACTTGCAGAGGAGTTGTAAGAAACTATAAAAGGAAAAATTGGGGGCATACATGAAAAGATTGGGCAAGGCCTCTTATAACATCACAGAAATAAGAGCGCTTATTATGGGGCTACAGATATTAGCCAATCAAAATATGCCATAATTAAAACTGGAGGGGGACTGCAAGCTAGTCATTTATTTACTAACAATGAGGGGAGATCATTCCAACCCAAACTGGCAGCTAAGCAATTTAAGAGAAAAGTTTAAATCAATAGTTGGGCTCGCAGACAAGTAGATTTCTAGCATGTCAAAACAGGGTGGGGAAAAAGTTGGCCAAATGGGTCATTCAACTAACGCTAAGGAAGTAATATTCAAAGAAATCAACTCTTTCTTC
>ML800352.1:424226-439587 GCA_009831015.1 Picea engelmannii | reverse complement strand
GGCCTCGTCATTCTTACTTGCACCTTGGAATTAACGATAATTGTGAATGAATGTATGATTGACTTCCTCGCACATTGAATATCACTGATGAATTTTACCTTGCGACGTTAATGTTGTTGTGATTATTAATAATTTACTTGCGCGCCTTAATTTAAGTGGGGGGATGTTGCTTTTCGTAAATCTCTTGCACAATGTCTTTACCGTTGATTGATCCTTGCAACTGGAATTATTGATATGACTGATTTAGTGACTAGTTTCCTTGTGCCTTGTTTTAAGCGAGATATAAGGGTCATGTGCTCAGTTTACTTCTTACGCAAGAAATGTAATGTATTGAACGATGATTTTAGAGATTCGATTATTGCACGCACTAAATTTAAGGTAATGATTGATTGTTGGGATTTTTCTTCTGAAGCGCAATGAAGGGTCATTGTATTGAACAGTTGTTGGTTATTTACTTCTTGTGTCAAATAATTTATTGTATCGAATGTTTGTTTTGATATTGTATTTCTCACACGCCATTGGAATAATTGTCGAATTATGTCAACTACACTGCGCCTAAAATTATATTGTGGCATGATTGATTAGTAATTAGATTTCTCTCACACATTCATTAAGTTGGATTGTGAATGTTTTGGATTTGTTTACTCTCATGCACAATGATTATTTCAATATTGATGTATGATTGATATGATGATGGTTACCCTTGCGCCCTGGTAAGGATTTTAGGAATGATGGACTGATGAATTGGATGTTGTTGATCCTAATGACTCGTTGTGTTATCTTATGTTTTCTTGGTGTTATCTGATAATCGTCCCTATGAGAAGAGTTGAGTGATTGTGTCGTATTGTATATGCATCATGATTAATTGCATAAAAACCTTGATTAGGGGCTACTCTTTATTGTGCTATTGCATCAATATGTGTTCATCATTCACGGAAATGATGTGTTGGCTTGCTCTGTGCTCGTTGTTAATGCGTTAATGTTGTACTTTTGTCAATGTTGTTGTTACTAAATTGTGATGTATTTTTCTTAACACATCATTAAAGGATAAAGAAAAAAAAAAATGACTTGTTGTATGTCACTTTTGTTGTCTTAACAGTGTGGTCGTTACAATGTCAACCCTTTTTACAAAATTTGTACAAAATACAATTCTTACACAATTAAATATTTTTTCTCGAATCCTCTTAGATGCTCTTGCACCCCTTATTCATATGGTTTTACAACCTCCTCACATTGTTACTTGATATAAACACTTGAATAGCCTTCTATATAAATTCTTTAGGTTTGTTTTATATTTTAGATGTGGAATAATTGTCCATAAAAGGAAAAAAAATACACATAGCTCAAATTATAATATTAAAAATGTATACACTTTGACTAAACCAAGTGGACATATCAACATCTAATTTGATCTCAGTGAATCTATCCAAGAACCACTCTAGTTCAACAAACTCTACTTCAATTGTTTATTCTCTCTTGTTAAGACACCTCTCTTGTGCTTCAACTCATCCCAAATGACTACAATTGCAGCCTCCAATAGTTTTGACTCTCAAAGATATATTTAATGACCTCTATTCACCATGTTTCTCAAAATGACACTCCAACAAATCTTGAGTAACGTTGTCTTTGTTTGTAGGGGTTTAGTTATGGCTCTCTTCTCACAAGGAAAACAACCTTTTCTCTTACATATTAACTCCTTTAAAATATGGTGGGGAGTGCATGCGCATTCAAGAGATGAGGCAATACGAACTCCGAAACAGTGTCAAAACCTAGCTCGTGAGGCAATCCAAACTTTGAAATAGTGTTGAAACCATAGCTCATCCACCAGTCTAGACATTGTTTAGCAGTTGTGAGGTGGGCTAGAAATTCATCATCTTTTCTAACCTATTGGTCCCCCAAGATTTCTGGCTCTAAGGATTATGCGTATTTTCTTAGAGAGATTGAAAACAATGCAGAATGTAAAAAGACAATTGAATGATTTAAGTGAGAGGTTTCTCATGAAAGGCAAAGAAATGAGCAAGGGAAATTGTTGATCATTCTGATCAGCATTTTGGGTCGGCATGTGAGGGTGGGACTTGTAAGGAAAGTCTTCGATAAATCCAAGATAGAGGGCTATGGAAACACTATTTTTTCCTTCTCTTCTCTCATCAATGCTTATGGTCACAACGGTCTATGCAAGGAAGCCATTAGTGTCTTTGAGCCAATGAAGAGGTCTGGTTGTAAGCCAAAACTTGTTTCTTATAATGTTGTCATTATGTTTTTGCTAAGGGGAGTGTGGATTTCAAGCAAGCCATGGAAGTTATTGATGAAATGATAAGGGAAGGAGTGCAACCTCACCAAATTACATTCAATTCTCTACTTTTTGTCTATGTTTGAGGGGGGTTATGGGAAGAGGCTCATGGTATATTCAAAGATTTGTTGTAACGAGGAATTGTTCCAGATATTTTCACTTACAATACTCTAGTGGATACACTTTGTAAAGGAAGGCAGATGGACCTGGTTTCTTTTATTATCTCTAGAATGTCATGAAATAATATTTGGCATAATGTTGTTACTTATAGTATTGTAATTGATGGGTATGCTAAATTCGGATGCCTCAATGTGGCACTGAGATTATACCACGATATGAAGTGTGTTGGTATTGATCTTGACAGATTTTCTAACAACACTCTATTGTCCATTTATTTCAAGCTTGGTAGGTTTGAAGATGTTTTTAGAGTTTGTGACGAGATGAAAATGGTTGGTTTCAAGAAGGATACTACCACATATAATGCTCTCCTGGGTGGCTATGGAAAATCAGGGAGATACAATTAAGTCAAGTCGTTTTTTTTTAGAGATGAAGAAAGAGTCTATCCCTCTTAATGTACTAACTTACTCTACTATAATAGATGTATATTCGAAAGGAGAAATGTAGGTTGAGACTATGCACATTCTGAATGATTTTGAGTAGGCTGGTGTTAGAGCCAGATGTAGTGCTTTATAGTGCTTTGATTGATTCTTTATGTAAGAAAGGATCAGTTGAAGAGGTTGTGGCTCTGCTAGATAAGATGACAAAGGAAGGTATAATGTCGAATGTGGTTGCTTATAACTCTATTATGTATTCCTTCAGGAAGAGTGTCCAAGTAGGTCTTGCAACTTCAGGTTCACAGCATAGGTATTGTAGTTATTTTCATAATGTGTGAATCATAATACTTTTAAAATATTTTTTAACTTTTAAAAGTTAAATTTTTTCATCTTGGGGCTCTAGTTTAGGTCCATCTCGTAATTTGGTATGAGGGATCCTATGAAATGGTTGTAGAAGATAAGACCCTGGACAAGTCTCTGAAAGATGGGGTAAACCATGGTACAAAAAATTCACAAAAAGAAAAAAATAAGGTAGATAATGCATTAACATTGTTTGGGCAGCTTCAAATTCGGAGAACTCATACTATATATCTTGTTGACACCAAGGAGATGAAAAAAAGATCCAAGGATATTTTTTCTATGGTGAAAATGTTTCATAAAATGCACGAGCTTAGAATTAAACCAAATGTAGTAACATTTTATTCCATTCTAAACACTAGTAGGTATGTTTCTGTCTTATTTCTTCTTTTTGTCACTAGATATCCATTTAGAATATTGTTTTTTTCTTATTCCTCTAAATGAAAACTTCTTGCATGCAAGGATGTGTGCCTCTTCTTAATAAATATGTTTTGGAGGGTTGGTTTCTGTGTTTTTTATTATGTTAAAATGTTTGAGTTATTTTTTTGATAATTTCCCTAAAATAAGCCTCAATGATTCCTTTAAAGTATCAATGTACCTATAGGAAGAGTGGCATACCAAAATTGGGATATTATTTTCCACAAAATATCAAAGTTGAGCAACCCTAAGAAGTCAAGTGTATTCTAATTTCCAGTTATGGCATAAATATCATGCATATAGTACAATATCTATATGTGTATGTATATATTTTAAAAACAAGAACAAAAGATATTATTTTTTAATCCTAAAACGAAATATATTTTTTAATCATAAACAGGGTTTTGAAATGGTATATTTTTTGTAAACAGTATTTTCCAATTTTTGAAAATGGGGAAATGCCATATACTCTATGTTTATATAATTTTTACATATTCATAAATAAATAATTTATTAGTGTTCATAAACATTTCCTTCTCTTCAACCTCCCTTTGAAATAAGGATTCCTCACCAAATTAATCCCTTACACAATTTGAAGGTTCTTCTTCAAAGGGAAGCAAGCTGATACAAAATATACCTTAAATAATATATTATCTCTTCAACCCTTATTCAAAGTTAGCATCTATTTGGCCCCTAGAATCCTCTCTTCATTAACTTGACTTTCCCAAAGCGTGTCGCTCTTCTCTTACCACCTCTAATCGAAAAAAGCAATGCCATAGTATATTTTGATAGTAAATATCCCATCTTTAATTGGTGTTTTTCATCCACACATTAACTAAAGGCCTTTATGTATTTATGAAGTTTTTCAACTAAATAGTTTCTTCAAAAGTCTACTTAATATTTGACCAATTGATTTTTTTGACATTAAAAATTCCTCTGACTATTAATAAAATATTATGTGCATAACTTCAACACAAAAAAAGGTGGGCCACACACACAACCTCCACAAGAATTAGCTACATACTATTGAAACTCAAAAAATGGGTTGTCAACGCCAAAGCACTTGAGTTCAATAGCTACAAATAACAAAGTACAAAATAACAACAACAACAAAATTTATCTAAGCCCAAAATAACAAAACAATAATAATCCAGGTTATTTTTCCTATGGCTTGGGGCCAATGCATCTTTCAAGAATGTACCTCTTAGAAAATCAACCATCTTTACTCTCCCTTGATATTGAAGGTTCTTTTCTATTCTATGCATTAGTGGACCCCTAAATAATGGGGATATGAATTATCAGTGTCCTTCCATAAATACACCATATTTTCATCATTAATTTCCACACTGAGCATTTAGTTCCTATATTCATCCTCTCTAATGTTCTTTCAAACACTGGACACATATTGGCTAGATCCATTTATTTTTTCTTCTGTACTAATAGTCTAATAATTTTAAGAAATCATAATGACATTCCATAGAGAGATGTCCTCCTTATACATCCTCTAAATCGTTTAGTTATAAATATCTCTATAGATCTATGCTATAAGAAATTATGGCCCTGGGAATAGTAGCAATAATATTATTGTATCCTTGACTCCTTGCTTTACTTTGTCAACCCAGGGTTTGTACAAACTTGAGATGTTTTTTGCAATGTATATGCAGTGTGCACTGATAGTAGTATAGTTCTAATACTGATTAAGGGTTGGAATGCATGAAATGGTGCAAGAAATTGTAATGACAAAAAGAAACTTTAAACTATTTCTGAAAAGCACACCAAATTAAAATAGCAAGTAATCTAGATTGCGGAAAAAAGGAATTTAATCTAAAAATCATATTGAACCATAAAGAGAAAACTGAAAGAAGAAAATGGATTCATTGTCTTTAACAGAAAAACTGCAATTAAAGAAAAGATAAACTAATGCATGGACTAAACAAGCTATTTTATGTCTAACCCCTTGATCAATAGCAAGCCATATGTATTTTTAATGTTTATTGTTGTTCTATGAAAAGAAGATTAATATAAACTGAAATCTAGAACTAAAACAATCCTACATGAGATTTCTATAGGAACTGTACAGTTTCTATAGGAATTATGCAGCTTCTACAGGAAACTCCTACATGAAGCCAAAAGAGGCCTACAAAGATAGTGTAAGTATTTTGAAGCATCAACAAAGCTAGAATATAATAAAATGGAATAGATATGAGGTTCTTGACCTTGGAAAGACACCCAAGAGTGTTCCAGTAGACTATTGAATCTTTCTACAGGAAGCATGTTGTAACTATCAAGTTAATGATAACCTGACAGAAAGAAAAATTAATTATGAAAAACTACATTAAGATTTAAAAAAATGTAGTTCTAACTAATCATTATCTTACCATGCAAAGAACTAAAGAAATTGCAACATGGTCCTTGAGCCCTCTTGAGTGGGCCCTACCCAAGAAGAATAAGGAACCTTGAGAAAACTCTAATAAGCTGAAAGCAATACCATATTTATTCCATTAACATCAGTAGTACATTAAGAGAAAAAAGGATCTAAGTCTCCGACAAAAGTATTCAGATCAAAGTCTCAACACAATATTATAAAAAATATATCTCCTTCTCTCCTAGGCTAGAGGTATATATACAGTCTTGAGAGTTTGACCTCCTTCCTTAGATTGAGGAGAGAAGTGGAGAAAATAGGGGATCTCATTCAACCCCTTATATATCTCGAACTTTTGTTGATCAGTAGTTGATATTAATGAATAAAGAGAACTCTAGAGGTAGGTGGGGACAATGTCCCTTGATTCTTTGCTGGCAACGATCCGAGGGAGAAAAAATCCTTTGTTTTTAGGATGTTGGTGCCCTTAACATCAGTAGTACATTAAGAGAAAAAAGGATCTAAGTCTCCGACAAAAGTATTCAGATCAAAGTCTCAACACAATATTATAAAAAATATATCTCCTTCTCTCCTAGGCTAGAGGTATATATACAGTCTTGAGAGTTTGACCTCCTTTCTTAGATTGAGGAGAGAAGTGGGGAAAATAGGGGATCTCATTCAACCCCTTATATATCTTGAACTTTTGTTGATCAGTAGTTGATATTAATGAATAAAGAAAACTCTAGAGGTAGGTGGGGACAATGTCCCTTGATTCTTTGCTGGCAACAATCCGAGGGAGAAAAAATCCTTTGTTTTTAGGATGTTGGTGCCCTTAATATCTCTTGACTCATGGAGTTTGACTTGCTTGGTGATACACACATATTTTGGCATAGATATTACTGAAAAAAGGTATAATATACACAAATTTCCACCTCATAACACATTTACTAAGAAACATGCAAAAATATTCATGACCTACTATTAAATATGGTCAAAAACAAGTATTAAGTCGTATTATGGTGGGAAAATGTGTCTAAGATGATCCTTTGGGATAGGAAATAATTGGGCTCATCATCACCCCCCAACTGAAACTTTGTACACCCTTTTTGCAAAAAAATTTGGTTCCTCTACTCTCATTGTTGTTGTTGTTGTCCACTAGGCTCCTGACCCTATACCCTGTTGTTCTTCACTAAGTTGTTGTTGTTCAACACTTTTTTGTTGTTCATTAACATGGATTTGTCCATTAACCTGTTGCTGTTCACTAAATTATTGCCTCATATCCCAGACCACATACCTTGTGATGGCTTGTTGCTCATGATATCCCTTTTTTTTTCACAATCTTGGCCCACTCTTCTTCTTCCTTTCATGTGTTGAGGTTAGCCATAGGTGATATAAGGAGAAGGAGTGGGGGATTCATATTTAAACCAATCCATTTATTTTTCATATTCCTTAGGGTCTCTTTGTACCAAGGTTTCCTTAGGAGAGAAAGTTTCAAGGTATTAGGATAGTGAGGATCTCTTATTTGCAAACTATGAGGCAAGGAGTACCACCTCCTGTGGAAAGCTTGTGTTGCCTCTTCTCCCAACAATATTAATGAGTCATCTAAGTGAGCCATGTCTTCTATTTTCTTGGTTTTCCATCCTGGGATACATCTTTATCCAAAGAGAGGTTGTGATGGTTGGTTATAACATCCCTAGGTCTAACTACCTCAGCTCTAATCCACAAGGGTGTTTGAAGTTATTCTTCCTTGTAATTATTTATTTCCTCTGCCCTCATTTATTCATGCCTTAGCCATGATTGAAAGGCCATCATCTGTACTTCCCCCACATATGGATTGGGATTCCAATTGTAGGGGTGTGTTAGGATGAGGTTGTGTAAGTAGAAGTCACACAACGTGGCTCTTTCCTCCTTGTTCCAGCCCTTATATGCATCCAAGAAGTCCTTGGTAGTGTCAAGGTTGAATTTGACCAACTTAGCCAAGTGTTCAATCCGATTCTTATTCCACTGATCCTTTAGGAATAATGTCTATGTCCTCGCAGGTTGTCTGCATTCTAGCATCTCTAAAGACACTTTATGTATTGTTTTCACTGTATCCCCTATAATTTCTATCTGCTCATTCTTATCAAACAGTTCTCTTTTTTCCTTATTCAATTATTGTTGTAGCTTATGGTTTTCTACTTTCAATTTTTGGTTGTACTCCACTTTTTTCATTGGCATAATATGAAACTTTTCATGCATAAGTTGGATCTACTTCTACAACTCTTGAGAGGATTCTTGAGGGACCTCTTCTTTCAGTTTCCCTTTTTTATCCTCTACCATTCTCTTCCATTTGATGGCATCAACTTTGGCCTTCTCCAATTCTAACAAGGTTTCATAGAGAAGCTTCTCTACAAGGGTCTTTGTCTTGGAGGTCCCTTCAATAGGAACTAGTTTTTATTCTTTCACTATTGTCTCCTCTTAAGGTTCCTTCTCTTTTTCTTCTTTTGATATTTCTGGACTAGGGGAAACTTTTACCTTTTCTACTTAGGGTGTAATGGTAAGTGGAGTAACTAGTGATGGGATTTTGTTCTTTTGACTCCTTTTAATTTTTTTAGATCTTATCCTTCTAGGTTGCACCCATTCTGCACTAGTGATTTTTAGGGGACTGACAGATGGGGTCCCTAGTGCAGTTAGAGCATCAACCACTTCTTTGTATTTTTCATCTATTTTCTGCTTTTTCTCCTTCTTTTGTTGTTTTGATCATTTGTGTCTAGTTATTCTTTTAGGTTATTCCCCCTTCTTCTTATCCTCTTCACTCATTACTTCTTTTGCCTCTTCAAATGCTTCCAGATCCATATATCTTCCCACAAAATTTTTTGTTTTAAAATCCTAAGGGAATATGAAACTATCGGTTTTATAAGCCTATGATGTGCCAAAAATTCTTGTTTTCCTTTCTTCACTTTTAGGCTCATTTCCTTCAATGACTGGAGGAGGAATTAAGGAATGCTCAGGTTCTTGTGTGGTTCCTAATTTGAAAAGTGTCTCAGCTATTGTAGAAGCCTGAAGTGGTAGGCATATACCACACTCATTTTTCCCTCACATGTGATGTACTTGATTATGTTATAGGCCACTTCTGGCCAAGGATGAGGAAGGATCTCCCTTTTAATATCATTTTTGTCTTCATGAGGATTTTCATTTGGGAAGAAGAGTGTCTTTTCGGCATTAATGACTCCTTGTATCTCCTCTTTATCCCAAGGGAGACCTATGGGAAAACTAGATATCCTTCTTATCGAAGCTTCATTGATTCTAATTATCAGTCCTCTTATTGTGGACACGTACTCTTGCTCCTGGATATTCTGGAAATTTAGAGTGAATTACATGGCCACTTCATCATCATACCCTCTAAGTATTTCAAAATATCCCAACCAGTTACCCTTTTGAAAAATCTCCAATATCATTGCATTAACATAGACCCTATAAGGTTTTGTTGGTTCCCTTTTCTTAAACCTAACTCCCATGTTTGATGTTGATGAGTAAAATTATCAAGGATGGTCTCAGGGGAAAATTCCTTGAAGAGAGAAAATGATAGACAAATTGGTTATTGTTTCTTGTAGATGCACTTGTTCAGAGAATATAACAGCTCGGGCTTGATTTAGGTACTTATGGTGGTTAGAATATTGCATAAAGAATTTACTTGGGGGAAGAAGAAAAAATTGAGGGTTCTTTAATCAAATTCAGGGCAATATTTAATCTCTCCATAGTTGTTCCAACAGGAACTATGAAAACAGATTTCTATAGGATGCGGGCTCTTTGCTCAAAAACTCACACAAACTCTAGCAATGATGATTCTGACTATATGTTTGCAAAACATAGGTATTTTAATAGAAACTAAGAATATTTTAAACAATGGACAGCGATTTGTTTTTCTATGAGGGTTTAATGGCTACCTGTACCAACCCTGTTCCTAGAACGATTTTTATCTCCATGGATGAATGTTTTTCCCATCCTTTTATACTATGAGCTCGTCTCCTTGATTATCACAACTCAAAATCACCCTTCTTCTCTCACAATTTCAAAATGGTACTCCAATTGCCCCTTTACTCTGATTTATGCCCAAATTTCGGATTTAGATTGTTGTCTTGTCACAGATGTTGACTTGATGTCATAAGTACTCCTTAATTCGTGTCTTTACAATTTTTAATGACTCTTTGGATGATCCTACACTTAACCACTTAACTCAATGTGTTAATTAAACCTTAACATGAATTATAGCCACCCCCTAACTAACGAGGTAGTTGAACGTGCTCGTTCTTATCATCGTGTTATACTTTTATAAATGTTTTGACCATATAAAATAAGCATGGATATAATTTTATGAGGCTTAACGAATGTTGGAGAGGGGAGATAATTGTGTTACCTATGTTACCTTTGCATGCATTTGATTTGTGTTTGTATTTTGTTGGAGTAATGACAGACTGTATTTTTGGTCACCATTCTTTAGTTGATGGCTTGCTTGATGATGTGAAGATCCCCTTCTTGATATTGGTGTTGAAGACTTTCTTGTTGATATGGGTGCTTTACAGAGAGATTTTGAATATCATGGCTTCAATGTGTTCTACAGGATACAAAGTATCCTATAGAACTATATTCTTGCATGCTGTAATATTTTCTATAGGATACAGAGTATCCTATAGAATTGTAACTTTGTTGTCCCAATGCGTGTACTTGATGTAAAAATGGTTGGAGAAGTTTGTGTTGGTGTTGATGTTAGCAATTGGATTTCTAGTGTTGGTATTGTCTATTGAATGCTTATTATTATTTTTGGAAATGATCTTGTAGGTTGATCCTGTAGAATATTGTAGGAGAATCCTATAGGATGACCCTGTAGAACAATTTATTTGAGATAAAGGGGAAAATGTAAAATGTTGAATATGGAAAGTGTTATTGATGTATGAGAAAAAAGAAAGAAAAAGGATTTATGAATGAAAATTATGGAAATTGTTATGTATGGATGATGATATTGGAAGTATAGATAAACTGAAAAAAGGCTTACTACCCTTATTTATTGTAGTTGACTTTTTTCTTATTTCCTTCTTGTGTGGATGGTTGTTGCAAATGGAGTCTTGGGTACCTGCAAAAAAAACAACATTAGTTTCTTTTTTTTATTTAATTTAATTTTCTTTTCTTTTCTTTTTCTTTCTTTTTCTCAAGGAAAAAGTTCCATTGTTGGTTTTCACCAATGCCCTGCCTTATCAAGCCTCTGTGGAGTTTTTCTTGATGAGGATATTTATTTATTTCTCATATTTGAGACTGCCTCCATTGGAGGATTTCACCCATTGATCTGTCCTAGATGCCTCAGGGAGGTTTACATCCAGGTATTTTATTCTTTCTGTTTTTCTTGTTTCATTATTTGGATGGACTGAGAGAATCTTTGTTATCAATCACATCTATATTTTGTGTCTTCATTGTTGCTATAAAATATTCCCTTGTTATTCATTTTTTTTGCAAACTTTTACATGAATCCATTTTCTAGCAAGGGAATTCCTTCTTCACCAATGGTTTTGATATGGATTGAACCATTATCATAGCATTTTTCAATGGTGTAGGTCCCTAACCATCTGGTCATCATATTTCCCTTGAATTCCTTGAATCTTGAATCATATAAGAGGGCCTAATCCCCTGCTTTGAACTTGATATGCTTAATTTTACTGTCATGCCAATATGTTTCTTGTTGTTACATTACTTCAGTGTTGAAGAGTGATTGCATTTTGTACTCATCTAAAGCATTTAGTTGATTCAATATTTATCATTGTGTTAATGGTAAATCCATGTCCAATTCAGCCTATCTTTTTAATGTATGATATTCAAATTCAATAGGGAGCATGGTTTTCTTACCATGGACTAACTCAAAGGGTGTAAGCCTTGTGGTAGTATTCCATGTTATGTTGTATGCCCATGTTGTTTCTATGAGTTTCTTTGACCATTTTTTATTGTTCATGATCATTGTTTTGGTGAGGATGTTCTCTAGCTCTTGGTTGGTGACTTCATCCTATCCATTTGCTTGTGGATGGTAAGGTATTTATTTCATATGGCAGATGTTGTGTTCCTTCATGATTTCTTCAATAATTCTAGATGTAAATTGAGGTCCTTGTTCTATAACTATCTCTCTTAGATAACCAAATTTTGAGAATGTGCATTCTTGGAGGAATGCAGTTACATTTTTTTATGTGGCACCCTTCACAGCTTTTACTTCAGCCCATTTGGTCATATAGTTAGTGCATACCAATATGTGCCTCTTTTTCCCTGATGATGGATCAATTGGGCCTATAAAGTACATGCCCCACTTGTCAAATGGTTCCAATGATACTTGGGGCTGCAAGGGAATCTCATTCCTCTTTGTATGATTCTCCATTCTTTGAAATTCATCACAATGTGAAGTGTATTATTGAGAATATTTGTGTAGGGTGGGCTAGTAGTATCTAGCTTGTAAGATCTTGTAGGTTGTTCTCTTTGTTTCATAATGTCCTCCACATGGTTCATCGTGACAAGCATGGAGGATATCATGTACCTCATATTCTCTTATGCATCTACTCAAGACTTGGTCTAGGAAAAGATTGAATAGATAACCAGCTACCCAAGTATATGTTGAGATTTTCCAAACAATCTTGCATCTTTCTCTGTAGGAGAAGAGTTTAGGAAACTTCCCTATTATGAGATAATTTTCTATGTTAGAAAACTAGGGGAATTTTGTTGAAATGGAAAAGAGGTGTTCATCTAGAAACTGATCATCAATCGTGCCTTCTTTAGTAAGAATGGTCAACCTAGACAAAAAATATGCAACAACATTCTGCTTTCCAAGATTATCAAGAATAGTTAGATCATTTTTTTGTAATAACAAAAACCATCTAATCATTCTACCATTGATGTCAGGTTTATTCATCAAGTATCTAATGGAAGCATGATTTGTATGTACAAAAAATTTATACCCTGTAACATAATGTTTGAATTTATTTAGAGCGTGAACTACTACTAAAAGTTCATTTTCTGTAATAGTGTAGTTTAACTCTGCACCAGCCAAAGTTATACTTATAAAATAAATTGCATAAGGTTTTTTATCTTCATATTGTCCTAATACTGATCCTATATATTTTTCTTATGCATTAGTGTGAATATGAAATGGAAGGGCCCAATTGGGACATTGTAGTATAGGAGCAATTGAGAGTTTTTCTTTCATGGTTTCAAA
Organism: Picea engelmannii; assembly: GCA_009831015.1. Taxonomy (NCBI): domain Eukaryota; kingdom Viridiplantae; phylum Streptophyta; class Pinopsida; order Pinales; family Pinaceae; genus Picea; species Picea engelmannii. The sequence goes on along the minus strand of ML800352.1, from coordinate 426,388 downwards.
TGCTTGTTGATAGTTTAGAGTCCAACAATAATCTACATCCTTGGATAGCAGTGTAAACAGGGGAGAGGATATCTTACTAAAATCCTTGATAAACCTCTTGTAGTATCTTGCATATCCAAGAAAACTTCTGATATCTTTTGGTTTCATAGGGGAAGTAAGTAATGTGATGATTTTGACTTTGTTTTTGTCTACTTCAATCCCCCTGGAGGAAAAATGGTGTCCTAAAACAGTCCCTTCATTCATCATCATATTGCATTTTTCATTGTTAATGGATATGTTCATTTATCTACATATTTGGAGAACTTTATCTAGATTATCTAAGGCTTCGTCAAAAGTCTTCCCAAAAGGTGAAAAGTCATCCATATAGATTCCAACTTTATCATGGATGAGTTCTGAAAAGATGTTGAGTATTTCTCTTTGGAAAGTGGTTGGGGCATTACATAGTATGAATGGTAAGACTTTGTAGGCAAATGTACCCTAGGAACAAGTAAAGGTTTTTTTGTCTTGATCTTTAGGACTGATCTAAATCTAGTTGTATCCACTAAATCCAACCATAAACGAAAAGTATTCTTTCTCAGCTAAGACATCCAACACTTGTTCAATGAAGGGTAAGGGGAAATGGTCCTTTATTATAGCATTTTTTAGCTCTCGGTAATCCACACATATCCTCCATTTACCATTATTTTTTAGAACAATAACAAGAGGAGAGACCCACTCACTATCTAAAATTGGATATATGAATCTGCATCTAGCAATGTTTGAAGTTCTTGTTTAACTATATCTTTCATTGTAGGGTTCATCCTTATTTGGGGTTTTGTAACTGGTTTGCAGTCCTCCTTGATATAAATATGGTGAGTACAAATAGAAGGATGGATGCCTTTCATGTCCTTATAATCCCATGCAAAATATTCAATGTTTCTTTTCATCACATCTAATAACTTTTGTTCTTGCTGACTAGTAAGTTTATTGTTGATTTTGAGTGTTTTTTGCAAGGTTGATCTCTATGGTTTTGACATATGGGCCTTCAATATCAACAACGAAAAAGTCTTCCCATAATTTTTTTTATTTTCGGTAAAAATTTCAAATCTATTCTCATCATTTATCCCTTCTATTTTAACATCAGAGGGATATTGGTTTTGCATAAATTTTTCAAGAAAAGTTTCCTCATCAACTATCCTACTAGCCAAGGTTGTGTCAATTGTGTAGATGGGATAGGAATTTGTTTGTGTCAGATCTTCTTCTTCTTCCACCCACATTGGAATGTTTTATGTTATCAAAGGTTGGGCAAGAGGATAAAGAACATTTTTCTTTTAGGACTGGTTGTCAGTTATAGTCATGTTGCATGCTCTACAACCAATGTATGTGTCTATTGTGTCCAACCAATTCCTCACCAAAATGAGAGGGTATTCATTGAAGTGATACTTGGTTTGAAGGAATAACAAGTCAGTAAGGTACTCTCAAGAATCAATAGAGATTATGATATCTTCTAACATCCCTTTAGGTTTGATTGTGGATCTGTCTGCAAGCTAAAGGACAGTGGGAGTGTCTCTCAAGAATCTATGCAGGTTGAGTTTTAACATAGTCTCTTTGGTCAGAACATTGATGGAAGCCCCCAAATATATGAGATTATTTTGGATAAAGGTTTTGTTGATGTGAACATTCATTAAGGGGCTTCTTAGATCTAGGTACTTAGGTACAATTAACTTCCCAAGCATAAGGTCATCTAGCTATCCTATAAAATTTAGTGGGGGCATCTTTTATTTTTCTTCCTAGCCTTATGATGCACTCTTCTTTGACAAATCTATTGAAGATGGGAACATCCTTGATGTATTGTAAGATGGGTATCTTTATGCACAAACTCTTGAGTTCTCCTAAAAGTTATTTCTCTTCAGATGTATAAGTTTTATTTTCAATTAATCTTCAGGATAAGGAGGAGTTCATGGTTGGGGCAGAGAAATATCTTATTTCTATGATTCTACATCGTTTATGAGATTTGTTTGTTGTTGTAAGAATTTTCCTGATCTGTAACATCCCGCTCTGGCGCACTGAGGACACTTATTCTTTGAGGACACTTGCTCGCAAGTGATTTGGACCCTTTTTGATGTTGGACCTTATATATTTGATTATGATGTGATTGACAGATGATATGATGTGTTACTATT
>ML800352.1:397509-419049 GCA_009831015.1 Picea engelmannii | reverse complement strand
TGGTGTCAGTCTCTACCTATAGCCTTTAGTTGCCTGCCTCCTGTTCGGGGGCGTTTGCTTCTTGTCGTCGCTATGATATGTCGGGTCGTCTTGATTGTGTCCGTCTTACTTGCGTCCTGTTGGTTCGAGGTTGACATAGAGTAGAGGGGGTTGTTTCGTCTGCACACGCGCACACACTTTTAAAAAAATAAAATAAAATCACCGGTTGACTGAGTAGAGGTCCTTGGCTAGGAGGGGTGTTACATGATCTAAGATTGGTCTCTTGCACTTCTAAGGAATAAGTCTGATAATTTGTTTCATTGTTGTATACAAGTTGAACTTGCTTTTTATTTGGATTTGGAGCAAGTTGAGCAGGTAATAGAGGTTTTTTAGGAGGAACACTAGTTTGAGTAGTGTTGTTGGTTTGATGAGGAAGAGGTATTAATGTAGGTTGCTAAAAATTTGGTGGTCTCCATCCCTATAGAGGTTGACTCCACTGAGGGATTTTATTTTGAAGCATGCTAGGAAAGGATTGGTATGGAGGAGGAATTGGTGGTCCTTGATATTGCCAAGGATTTGGATTTTTCTAATGGCATGGATTGGGATTATACCATGGTTGAGGAGACATTTGAGTATCATATGCACCAAAATTTTGAGTAAGGTTGAAGTTCAAAACTTTTTGGAAGGGTCTTGGTGCTCCAATCCTCCTTTGATTGATGAAGTATAGTGATTCCACATTCTCCTCTACTCCTAGAAATTTATCTTTCAATCTTGGAAAAGAAGGACATTTGTTAGTTGGATAATTTTCTTCATAAATACCACAAACATCTATAAGGTCTAGAGGGCACTCATTTATAGGACAAGTTTTAGTGCATTTAGGGAAATAGATAGCCAATGCCTTATGATTCCTCATGTTTCTTCTTGATCTAAAAAGTATCAATTTGCATGGCTAAAGAATGAAAAATATCAGTTTTCATATCTTCTATTAACCCTCCTAATTCACTCTTTATATGAGTTGTAGGGTTAGAATATTGAGGTACTAACCTATATTGCTTCTACCTTTATTTCTTGAGGACCTTAAATGGTTCTTGAGTATTATTTTGATATCATCATAGTCCAACTGATAGATATAGCCATTGGATCCAATGTTTCCATGAGATTCTCTCTTACTCCTATGAGTAAGACAAGCTTGAGTGAGTCATCATCCAGAGTGCAATTTTGAGCTCTTTTGTAGCCTAGATGAAATGTCTCTTCAAAGTATTCTAGAGATTCATCGGGTCCTTGCGTCATTCTAAAAATCTCATCCCTTCTATCCCTTTCTCTACAATAGTCTATGTATTTATCACTGAAGGTATTTTTCATTTGATCCCAAGTTGTGATACTATTTCCCTCTAGGCTCATAAACCATATTAGAGCTTAATCCTTCAAAATAGAAGGAAAACGTTTGAGCTTCTATTCATTAGTAGTATAATCATATGTCCTTCATATAACTACAAACTAAAACAAGAAAGTGTCAGGATATTCATAAACAATCCCATGAAAATGAGGTAAGGCAGAAGGATTAATATTTTTCATCTTGGTATCTCCATTGGATTCTCTAATGGGAAACTCAAATATGTATACCATATCTTCTTCATCAGTCATGGAACGAGGTGAGGGAGATTGACCCTCTTCTGAAATATTTTTAAATTCTCTAGCTTCCCTTTCCAAGAAAATTTCAAGTGTTTCAGGACCAATCTTTGGATTGCTTCGACCTATTTTGGGGTGGGAGTTTTTGGAAAAAAAAATCCTTTCCTATTGTTGGCACATGGGCAGACCCAGGGTTCAACGCTACAACAAAGCACCAACAAAACGCTAACTATCGGCCCTTTTGGTAACACCTGCGAAGCAGATGAAGTCTCACTTGAGGTAGAGGTAGGGGTGGTTACAGGACTCAGGTGTCTGAAACTTTAGTTGGGACACAAATTTGTGATTGTAATACTTAACAGAGCACTTAGCATCGACATTTCATCAATATTCAACCACTATCTACTTCGCAAATAAAACAAAGCATCACATCATTCATCCAAATCTGATGTATCTAAGCACTTAGCACGAAGGAACAGATCTGATCTAGCAGATCCAAGAACTAAGAACATTCATATAAGTCAGACCTAACATCCATATACATCATTAGCACAAAGCATAAACAGATCTATCTATCTATATCAAAGCACTTTAGCAAGTAAATACATAAACACATCAACACATTGCACAAAGCAGAGAAACACAACATATACGTGATTCACCCCCACCCTGGGGCTACGCCCATCAACTCTTCTTCTTTATTAGATTCTTCAATAGGTTACATGCACGGAGCCTAAAAACCTTACTCCGCATAAGACAGGATATATGTGCAGCTCGCTAGATCCTCCTTCCCCGAGTAGATCTAAGCACACGACCTTCCACAGCCTCTTACAATGACTTGCACTTAGCTCTGCAAGTCTCACACAATATGCACAGAGCACTTACAATCTTGATCACACAGATCCAACTTTAGCACTCAGTTATTCCTTATGAATTTCTCTCTCATTACATCACCTAGAATTCTATTTATACTTTACAAAATAGACCTAAACATGGGTAAACCCATGGGTCGACATCCCATACCCATTACATAATCCAAAATCCCAAAAAGGACCCAAAAAGGGGCTGAGATCCCACGATATCTGCTTCGTCTTGCGCTCCTCCTTCGACAGGCTATCAAAGTCCCAAAAATAGGTCAAACTTGACCAAGGATCTCCAAACTTGGTCAAGGGCCAACGGGCCCCCAACACTCACCTCTGACTCGTCCCGAGTCACTCTAATATGGATAATTCCACCTCAAAAGCCTCGAGCGTAGCTCAAGCTTCTTTGACTTGTTGTTCTACCTTGGCCTCCTATTCAAAGAAATCTTGGATGATTGCGTCATTGACAGATCCCTCCAGGCGTTGTTCAGCTGCAGTGACAACCTACTCCAGTTCTTCTCCTCGACCTTCTACCTCTATGAACAATTGATAGGCCTTATCTTGTACAGGTTGAATCCTTTGAGCTACTTCCATAAATTTGCTCTTGATAGTGTGGATCTATTGTTAGGTAGTGCGCTGCTCCTGGGATCGCTTCATTATTTCCACAGCTGACAGGGGATTCAGCTGTGCTTGTATCGTTTCGTCTTGATACTTCGCCTCTTGGAGCTTTGACTCTAGTGCCTTCAGTTCTAGATTCTCAGTGAGTTTCTCATAGGTCTGGGCACTACGATCAGTGAGTTTCTTACATTCCATAGCAAGGGATTTTATTCTCTCAACTATGCTTCGAGCAATTTCTTTTCTTTGATCCCTTACATCCTGTGGGGTCTCAGGCACTGCGCAGAGCTCTAAGTCTGTGATGTGTTGTAGTAGGTGTTGGATAACTTCTGTGAGCTGCTCTACCTACTGTGTGACTCAATCCTCTGCCTTTATTTCTAAGACTGTCACAGAGCGAAGTGCTCTGCTGACTGCTTCTTTCACTTTGAGTTGCTCCGCGAGCAACTGTTCTTTTCCTTGCTATAGTTGTGATTTTTCTTCATCAAAAATTGCTTGGAGATCAATCTTTTCATGTTCTGCAGCCCGACGCTGCTCTACAAGTACTCCTTGTGCTTGCGTCAAAGCCTGGGTGGATTTTTTTGTTTCCCCTTATGCTCGTCGAAGGCGAGCTTCGACTATCTTAGCTAGTCAGTGGAGTTGGGTTGGCCCATCTCCCAACTCGTGTTCTCCCGATGGTAGAGGTGCAGTGGAGACTGTGCGGCTGGACTGAAGGGCCTGTTGTACCCCTCAGATTTCGACTTCAATCCTATCATACATTTATGCATGCTTTTCTCCTTGTTTCTCTGCTATCGAAGCATCATTCAGGGCTGCTATAATGAAGTCAAAGTCGTCGAAGGTGAGAACAGTCTGCATCTTGGTCATAGAGGCTTTTGATTTCTTCCAGGAAGAAGGTTTCAAGGGGGAAGCATTCCTCTTCTTCAAGGGGTCAAGCTCGTCTCTAAACGATCTTGCTTCGCCTGGTCTTTGTTCAGTTTCTACTTCGTCACTACCCCCTCGGTCGGGTGACATGGAAGCAGTTTTCACTAAGGTGCTTCTTAAGTTTTGGACCTCCTCGGTCTTCTTTTGTCTATTAGTTCCAGGTGTATTATCTTCTTTATGAGTGTCCTCTGGGCTATCAATATTAGATATCTCGGCGGGGTTGGTGGGGATAAGGAGGTCAGCGAACCATTCCTTGGTTATCTCCTCAAGGTCTTCTTCTGAAATTTTGTAATATGACTGGAGATTCTCTTAATGTTCATCTGCTCGCGATGTAATGTATATAAAGTGTCAATTTGCGTTGAACTTCATTAGTGGTCGGAACCTTTTGTAGGGTGTTCGGAGTCATGTGAGGCTCAGCTTCGATGGCTCGCTTTAGCTAGAGGTAGTATGTATGAAACACAACTTTCGACTGCCACTGTTTGTTCATATCAGTGGAATACCACAGGGTAGCGAACTTCGCAGCAAGCGGTTCGAATGGATCTATATCAGTGAATGTCGCTCCTTCCAGCATCTCCCAGGTAACAAATGTAATGAGGACCAGGAGCCAGCTGAAATGAAATTCATAACCTTAATCATGTTCTTCTCTGCAATCTAGTTCCAACTGGTTAACTAGGTACTTTTCCCAGTTCATCTGTAGGCCTTCCTCACACTTCCCTATGAGGTCAACAACAAAGTCGGTGACCTGCGTAGGTCGGTTCTTCCTTACTAATTTTCTAGATATCAGTTGACATGCGAGGCGCACTGTGCCACTCTGGATGGAAGATACCTTGTAGCCTCTTGTTCCCTTCTCAACGTCACCATATGTATCCTTGATCTTCTGTGCAAGTGCGTGATCTACAGCTTTTTCTGGATAAAATTCTTGCAGGTCGGGTCCTTGCATACTTAGTCCTGTTATCCTGTGGATCAGCATTGGATCAACTGTAATGCGAAGGTCTAGCCATAAGTAGCCACCATGTTAACATGATAGTAGCATCTTGACACAGGCGTTGACTTCTTGGTGTCTTCTGAAGTGTGGGATCTTCATGACATTCAGCAGGGTGGACTGCACGAGGTTCATCGTCTACGACTAAGGGATGATTTTTGAGTTCTTCTCTTTAGTTCTGGTTAGGTACTTGTATGGGGATAGGATACCATAGATCTTTTGATCTTTGAGGTTGAAGTCATTTAACTTCAACGCTGTGATCTTATCCTGCTCTATTCGAACTGCGTGTATCCCCTTCGGGAGGTAAGCAGTGACCATAGTGTACTCGAAGTCTCTTGGCACACTATCATGATTCACTGCGCTAGCCAAAGGCGGAATGTATTCAGGCAATATGGATGGAATCAACTTCGCGTTTTCTAGGTCATCTTTATGCTCGGTTCTCTTTTCTACTGAAGGTCGGGATGGCCTAGATCCATGAGCAGTCAATGGAGAGGCTTGCAGTCCTCTCGTCAATGATGCGTGTACACCTGTAGACATCGACATGACTCATTCAGTCATGAGGTCGATCAGAACTTCTTCGAGAACTCTCTTTGTTGCGTTGAACTCGTCTGACATACACACTGCAATAGGATAGAAGGCAATAGCGCAATGATCATTGTATAAAATCAACAAGTCTATGGGCTCAAATTCACGATTAGCAAAAGTGTTCTCGGTGCATGGCATGACGGGATAAATAGATAAATTGGCAACGGATTGCTTGCAATGATCAAGAAGCCTTCATTAACTTTGTTATGTCCGTTATGGCACGGTCCAACGGTCTGGTGGCAAACCATAAATGTCTTTATACCCGTTCGGAGGGTCAGTCGAACAGTTATATTGGTCCCAATGGCTATATGGATTCACCATGGCGAAGTGCCATGTGACGTTGTTCTTTTATCCCGATGAAGCTCCAATTCTGCAGATTTTCCTTTTGCGAAGTTCCCTCTGGAACCTTTTGTAACTTGTCAATATTAGCTCTCTTCTTACTTAGTTTTCTAGCTTTCTTTCCAGTGAGCTTCGTCTCGATATGATTTTTTTTCCATTTTGATTCTTATCTTCTTTTGGCATAGTTACTTCGCACTGTTGAGATTATTTCCTAAGATTCAAGGGTGATACTTCTTCTTTATCTGGAATAGGTACTTCAATATTTTTTGGGTCTTCTAGTGTTCTTGCAACTTCGATATCTAGGTTTCTGGTGTTAAATAGCTTCGATTTGTTCTTCTATTCTTCAATTAAGTGTGTGATCCTTCTAGTCATGAAATATTTTAACTCTTACTTCTTTTGCGCTAAAACTTCTTTTCCTTCTTGCCTTCTGGCCTGATTCTTTCAATCCAAAGTTTTCCTAGTAACATGGTAAATGGGGCGTTGTTCTCAATAAATTTAATAATCTCAAAATCTTCCTCTGTTGAAGTTCCGTTGGCGTTCATAGATATCTAGGTGAGATTTCCACATAGGTTTATCAACTTTCCTCTAAATAGACCTATTCCTCCCAATGAAGGAGTCATAGCAGGCTTCCCTAAAAGTTCCCAAGTTCTTTTTGTCATGACATTCACTTGTGTTCCCTCATCCAAAACATATTCAATGTCAAAGTCTCCTATTCTTGCTTCAAGGCATTCTTTTTCTTTGAAGATCTCTGATAAACTGATATGTCAGTGGTCATTCAGGGTTTATTTTATCTATAGAAATACTTTCTATTATTCTTTCTGGGGTTCTGCCATTTCTGGATATTCCTTAGGGTTTTCTTGTCTCATGTTCATTCCTTCAATCTTAGCAATCATTCTAGGGAAATCTAATACTTCATGGTCCATAGATTTGCAACAAAGACAACTAGGTCTTCTCCCAGGGAATTCCTTAGCAATATGTCCTATTTTTCTTCAATAGTAGCAGAGGGTTAATCCTCTCTTTCTCTTAAATGATTCCCAAATATTTTTATGTTGCGTGCTAGGGTCATTGTAGCTAACCTGCAAACATTTATTTCTAGGATCTTGCATCCACTTGTTAGTCCAAACATTCTTTTTATGCATAGGTATAACATATCTTTCACTATTATTATCATATCTACTCATATCAAACCTTATTTCATATATTAGTGCCCTAGTTTTCAAGCTAGGATAGAATCTATCAAACATACCTAGATACATACTTTAGAAACAAAAATTTCCACTTATCTTACTTCTACAGAGCACAAAGATTTTAGATATAGAACTTTTCATTATTCTTTCCTTTATCAGAGCACAGAGCTTACATATCTTACCTCTTTTAATCAAAAATTCTCACTTTTACCTTTCTCAAAGCACAAAGCTTCCAGATCTTACCTCTTTTCTTCAGATCTGACCTCTTTTCTTGGCACAGAGCTTCACAGGTCAAGTAGAATGTTGCGCACTCGGGCAACAGATCTACGTAAGGAGATCTTTTCACAAGGCTTCTTCTTCCTTAGTTCCCAACAATCACAGTTTCAGTTCAGATCTTTGCACAAAGCTTCCTCTTCCTTAGTTCCCAGCAATCACAGTTTCAGTCCTGGCAACAGAACCATTTGTTGTCACAGAGGCAGACCCAAGGTTCAACACTACAACACCGCACCAACAAAACCCTAACTACTGGCCCTTTCAGCAAGACTCGATTGGTTGCAAGACTCGGGTGGTTGTAACCTTATATGGGATACAGATCTGTGATTGTAATACTTAACAGAGCACTTAGCACTGACAGTTCATCAATATTCAAGCACTATATACTTCGCAAATAAAACAGAGCATCACATCATTCATCCATATCTGATGTATCTAAGCACTTAGCATGAAGGAACAGATCTGATCTAGAAGATCCAAGAACTAAGCACATTCATACAAGTTTGACCTAACATCCATATACATCATTAGCACAAATCACTTTAGCAAGTAAAGACACAAACACATCAACACATTGTACAAAGCAGAGCAACACAACATATACATGGTTCATCCCCACCCTGGGGCTACGTCCACTAACTCTTCTTTTTTGTTATCTTCTTCAATAGGTTACATGCATGGAGCCTCAAAACCTTACTCCGCATAAGACAGGAGATCTGCCCAGCTCGCTAGATCCTCCTTCCCTGAGTAGATCTAAGCACATAGCCTTCCAAAGTCTCTTACAATGACTTTCACTTAGCTCTGCAAGTCTCACACAGTATGCATAGAGCACTTACAATCTTGATCACACAGATCCAACTTTAGCACTTAGTTATTCCTTATGACTTTCTCTCTCATTACATCGCCTAGCCTTCTATTTATACTTTACAAAATAGGCCTAAACATGGGTAAACCCATGGGTCGATATCCCATACCTGTTACATAATCCCAAATCCCAAAAAGGGGCCGAGATCCCGCGATCTCTTCTTCGTCTTGTGCTCCTCCTTCAACAGGATGTCGAAGTCCCAAAAATAGGTCAAACTTGATCAAGGGGACCTAAAAAGGGAACGAGATCCCACGATCTCTGCTTTGTCTTGCGCTCCTCCTTCGATAGGTTGTTGAAGTCCCAAAAATAAGTCAAAATTGATCAAGGATCTCCAAACCTGGTCAAGGGCCAACACCTATCTCTAGGTCTAGTCATTCATAAAATTAAAGAAATTTAAATTGTTTTTTTCTTTCTTTTTTTATATATAATGCAAAAGAGTGTGACAAGGATCTAACAATACTCACTTAAAGAGAAAGCACTTGGGAATTTACACTACATAAATTCTATAGTGAGGTTAGCCTTGTGACTGAGGTATATTTTCTTCTTCTCCAAGTCACACAAAAAAAGGAAAATTAGATGCAAACTTTAGCACCTCCCCGGCAGTGGCGCCAAAAAATGATGTCCCTAGGAATAGAAACAATAATATTATTGTATCCTTGACTCCTGAATTTACTTTTTCAACCCAAGGTTCGTACAAACTTGAGAGGTGTTGTGCAATGTATATGTAGTGTGCACTAACACTAGTTTAGATATGAGACTAATCAAAGGTTGGAATGCATGAAATGGTGCAGGAAATTGCAACGACAAAAAGAAACTTTAAATTATTTATGAAAATCACACCAAATTAAAATAGCAAGTAATCTAGATTGAAAATAAAGGGAATTTAATCTAAAAATAATATCGAACCATAAAGAGAAAACTGAAAGCAGAAAATGAATTCATTCTAGTATTTGACAGAAAAATTGCAATTAAAGAAAAACTAAACTAATGCATGGATTAAACAAGATATTTATGTCTAACCCCTTGATCAATTGCAATCCATATGTCTTCTTAATTTTTATTGTTGTTCTTATGAAAAGAAGATTAAGATAACTGAAATATATAATTAAAATAGTCCTACAAGAGATTTCTATAGGAAATGTACAGTTACTACAGGAACTTTGCAGTTTCTACAGGAAACTCCTACATGAAGCTAAAAGAGGCCTAGAAAGATAGTGTAAGTCTTTTGAAGCGTCAAAAAAGCAAGACTATAATAAAATGGAATAGATCTGAAATTCTTGGCCTTGGCAAGACACCTAAGAGTGTTCAAATAAGTTGTTGAATCTTTCTACAAGATGCATGTTGTAACTAACAAGTTAATGATAACCTGACAGAAAGAAAAATTAATCATGCAAACCTACATTAATCTTCAAAATAAATGAAATGGTAACTAATCGCTATCTTAACATCCAAAGAAATAAAGAAATTGCAACAAGGTCCTTGATCCCTCTTGAGTGGGCCCTACCTAAGAAGCACAAGGAACCTTGAGAAAACTCTAATAAGTTGAAAACAAGATCATATTTATTCCATTAACATAATTAGTACATTAAGATAAAAAAGGCTCTAAGTCTCCAACAAAACTCTTCAAAGCAAAGTCTCAATACAATATTATCAAAAGTCTGTCTCCTTCTCTCCTAGGCTAGAGGTCTATATATAGTCTTGAGAGTTTGATATCCTTGCTTAGATTAAGGAGAGAAGTGGGGAAAATAGGGGATCTGATTCAATCCCTTATAGACCTCGAACTATTGTTGATCAGGAGTGGATATTAATGAACAAAGAGCGCTCTAGAGGTAGGTGGGGACAATTTCCCTTGATTCTTGGTTGGCAGCGCTTTGAGGGAGACAAAATCCCATGATTTTAGGATGTTGGTGCCCTTAAGCTCTCTTGACTCATGGAGTTTGACCTTCTTGGTGATACACACATATTTTGTTATAGATTTTAGAGAAAAAAGGTATAATATACACTAAATTCTACCTCAAAACACATTTACTAAGCAACATGCAAAAATACTCATGACTTACTATTAAATATGGTAAAAAACAAGTATTAAGTCACATTGTGGTGGGAAAATCTACCTAATATGAGCCTTTGGGATAGGAAATAATTGGTCTCATCAAGAATCATCTCCCCATGAAATATTTTTGAGACATTTCTCGAGTATTCATGATTTTGGTAGGCACAAAATCAAACTACTTGGGTCCACTCTAATTTTGTAGTGGTTGATAAATAGGATTTTGTATTTTAGATTTTGTGCTTGCAAATAAAATTCAATTTTCAAGCTAGGTACCATCTATGGTGTACTCCATCACTATAACTCCTTGTGTTTTGAATTAAATTTCCTAAATTTTCAACAAATGACAATTTGTTATGTCTAGTTTTCAACAACTTTAACTATACTAGAATTACATTATCTATTATCCAAAAGTCACCCATATTGCATCACCTTAAATGGCCCACTTGTTTGGGTGCATTTACCCTTGAGGATAAAACATGTATGCAGACCATCATACACATGTATGCCACTTAGCATACACAATAGGCCTGCCCCTAGGCCTACTGTGTATGCTAAGTGGCATACAGAGAAGGCCCAGGGGCAGGTATGTTGTGTATGCCATGCCACACAGCAGGCCCATTGGGCTTGTTGTGTATATCATATTTTTTTGTATGCCAAGTGGCATACACATCAGACCTGTTGTGTATGCCACTTAGTTTACATAACAAGCATGTTGTGTATTCCACTTAGCATACACAACAGGACCTTAGACCATGTATGCCACTTGGCATACATAGGAGTGCAATGTGTCTGATGTGTATTCCAAGTGGCATAGTGGCATACATAGAAGGCCCATTGGGCCTACTATGTATACCAATTGTAATACACAACATATTGGCATGCTCTGTATGCCAATTAGAACACATGGGGCCTACTATGTATGCCAATTGGCTCTATTATGTATGCCAATGGGTGTTTTGTGTATGTCGTCTTATTTTGTATGCCACTTATTCCAAGTGGCATGCATAGAGGCCCATTAAGCCTGTTATGTATGCTAATTCAGGCCCCATTTACAACAGGCCCCAAGGGCCCATTTTGTATGCCAAGGGGAATATCACAACAAGCCTGGGGGGCTATTGTGTTTCCAATTGGCATATACAACAAGACCGTATCTATTCACTTTGCCTCTTATCCTCTTCTTATTATTTTCTCTGACAAGATTTAATCATGTGTGCATTGATTGCAAATAGGTTGGATGTCACTACAATGAGGTTTCTGTGTTTGGTTTCTATATGTTCTACACTAGAAAAGAGTGCAATATATCATATGGATTGGATTGAGAAAATTAAAGGAGTAATTGCTTCACTTATGTGTTCTCAAATTCTAGAGAAGGTAAGGATAATGTTGGCTCTATGAAAATGATGCATTACTTCCGAACAATGTAATTTTTAAATTCATAATTATAGTGTTTTCTTAGTGCTTGAAACTCTTGTTTATACATTTCTGGCATGCATTTCCATTCATTGCATAGGTTGCCTTGTTGTGTATTCCAAGTGGCATACAGAGAAATCCTGGCCTTTTGTGCTTCCAATTGGCATACATGGTAGGACCATCTCTATTTACTTTTCCACTTGTCCTCTTCTTATTCTTTTATCTAACAATATTTAATCAGGTGTGCATTGATTGCAAATAGTTTGGATGTCACTACAATGAGGTTTGTGTGTTTTGTTTATATATGTTATACACAGGAAAAGAGTGCAATAGATCGTATGGATTGGATTGAGAAAATTACAGGAGTAATTGCTTCACTTTTGTGTTCTCAAATTCCAGAGTAGATAAGGATAATGTTTTCTCTATGAAAATGATGCATTAATTTCTAATAGTGTAATTTTTGAATTCATAATTACATTGTTTGCCTCAGTTCTTGAAACTCTTGTTTATACATTTCTGACATGTATTTCCATTCTTTTTCATAGGTTTCTTTGTAGTCCAATGAGAATTGGACATCAACACACAGCCAGTGAGAGTAGCTCATTGGAATTTTGATCACACAATACCTAAAGAAGATGAAAGAAAAGCTCCTTAAAATCTTTTTAATGATAAAAATAAAATATTCCCCTTCATCAAAACCTTATTTGCTATGTATTATTTTGGAATCAACCTCATTTCATATGCATCTTATAAACACTTGGATAGCATGCTCAAAGATGCACATGATAATCATGAATGCATGTTTAGCCCAAAATTTATAGTGCACATTACAATCCATAATATTATGCTCCATCATTTGAATCTACATTAATATTGGTAAGAGTAATCCCAATATTAGTCACACAGGGATCCAACCATATTGAAGGATTGTCTCCTTCAAGTGAACAATATATGTAGATTGTTGCAACATGATATTTCTACACATTCTATTTCCTACAAAGTGTTGTATCTTGCCTAGTACTCCTCTTTATTTATCATTTAGATTCAACTTAATGATGAAATCAACAAGTCCAAGCAAATATTTGAGTACATCGCCTTTATAGTAATGAACAAATAATGATGCTAGTTCTTAGATATCATGTAGAGTGGATATTTTAACCGTCTTCAGTGATACTCTATAGTGCATAATCCAACAATCCAGAGAAGGTTATCTCCATTGTGTCTTGAACATACCCATAATAAATTAATTTTGGATGCCTCTTAGTTGTAATAATAATATTGGTCAACCAGTTGAATAAGGTTGAAAAAGAGTTCAAATATAAAATATTAGGCCGCGTCGGCATCAAGAGATTCAATTTAAAATTGTTCTGAAAGAGGGTGCCTTAAAATAACTCCCATCTACTTTTATGTATTTGAAAAATAGAATGGAGTATGTTTGTGTCCTTATTTTTGGGGAAATTCCATTCACCTAAAACCAACAGTCCCAATCCCTCAAGTAGAATTTGTTGGCAATGTTTTATCATTTGATTTTCTTATATTTCACAAATTGTACTTGAGAATCATGAATAACTTACAAGGATAATACTCTTCTTTTATTTCCATTCTCTCAACATATGAATTTGTTTTCATATCAATGTTTATGCCTTATTAGGTTACATCATATAGATTATAAATAGGGATCTCCTCCACTCCTCATTTTTTGTATTTTTTCATCCATGAACCCAAAATCCTTTTGGTGGCTTTTGGTGGTTTTTGGGTGATACACTTAGTGGTATTTCCTTTGGGTATTTAGTAAAAAACCTTTGAAAAAAGCTAATCATAAGGAAATATTTCATGTTCATGGTGCATTTTCCAAAATGAAACCACTAGGTTCTTCAACTATAAGGTTTTTTTGCAAAAAGTTAAAGTCACCATTCTGGTGTGATTTCATGTGTTTTTTTCATATGGAGATGCAAAATAAGTTTGTGTACAAGGGTTATCTACTCTGAGATTGTGTATTTAAATAAACCCCCTTCCTAAAAAATGCATGACCATGTGTTATACTAAAAAGAGGTGAAATCAGTATAACACCAAGTCCTTGAACCCAAAGTTATCTTAATGTGGTAGCATATCCCTATGTTGGGATGTTAGTGCACTTGTTTGCTTATTTTTGAATTACCTTTGTGATTTGTGATTTGTGATTTGTGATTTGTGATTTGTGATTTGTGATTTGTGATTTGTGATTTGCAAGCATGTAAGAGTTATGTCGTGTTTTCATATTAAGGATATAAATAAATAAATGGGTGTTAAAAATGCCACAAAAATGGATACCTAGGATATCTCGTAAAAATAGGGAGTTTTGAAATTGTACATATTTATTGGGAGGGAGGTCACCAAAGGATTTTAGAGTTTTCTTTCAATATCTAGTGAAATTAGGGGTATTTTTTAATATCCCACAATCGAACATGCTATGTCACAATTTCATTGTGTAAATCCCTCGTGGTCTCACAGAAGTTGATATTGGAAATATGGCTTCCAAAACTTCCCCATTGTGGTCCTTTCTTCATTCGATGTTGCTTCTAACTTTTTTAGGCCAATCATTGCTTCATATTTCCAAATAGTAGCTCTAAATTTTTCAATGTAGTTTGAAGTGTTGTAAAAACTTTTTGTATGTGAAACATCTATGCAGGTTCATGGCATGAACTAGAATTTCAACATAATGGGTTACACATAGTTCAAGCAATAATGGAATCACATGCTTGCTTTAATTCCAATGACATACAATGTATGAAGATTAAAAATGAAAACATTGATCTAAAGTCAAAATAGGCATGAGGTCTCTAACTTCAACAACTTGACTCTAATGAAGATTTTAATCATCAACAATAATAAAACATGACAATATTATATCAATGATACACACTCAACTCAATTACATATTCAATATCAAAGACACATATTTATACACGTGAAAATATTGTATCAACCATACACACTTAACTCAATTTTATTCAATATCAAAGACACCTATTTATACAAAAATGAAAAATATCTCATGATATAACAAACCTCTAAAATCACTCAACAAACAATCCCTAAATTCACTCAATAATTATTATATTATTCTCAAATTACTTTTTTGAAATATGAACACCCTAACAACTCTTTAAAAAATTCTAATTAGACTAAAAAAATGACAAATGAATCATTAACCCAATAATCTTACTGTCACTAATATCAAATAAATGTTTCACCAACACATAACATTCCTTATGTTCAAAGCATGATCTTTTTATCTTGTTTTTAGCAAATATCAAATAAGTGTTTCACCAACACATAACATTCCTTATGTTCAAAGCATGATCTTTTTATCTTGTTTCTCCCAAATATGAATTCGGTTGATAAGTTGTTGATATGAAATACTTATTAAACTTTTTTGAAAAAAAAAATTATATTCAAACTTTATATTTCTTTAAAATTCAAATGGTTATTGATTTTATTAGTCCTTGTCATAGGCATAGAGGGGCTATAGAGATCGATGAATCGTTGACCTGGAATTAGCTTGTGCGTTGACCAGAAATATTTCACTATTGTCTATTGTTGGAACAAGGGAAGTGAAAACATCAATTTTTATATAATAAAAAGTATCATGTTTGTCAAGATCTGATTGGACAAAGAATTGGAGGTCTTATTGCTGCCTTTGCTATTCCCAATGTAAAATATGTTTGCATTTCCAAAGTATTTGGTAGTATATGGTCTTTTTTGAATCATAAATTTTGTTATGCATTCGTCGAAGGTGGATTAATGCTACCATTAATTCGAATGTTTGATTTAGCATTTTATGCTAGGTAAATTTATGGCAATGTTTGATATGGTGGCATATCCAAAGTTTGGCTTTGCAATACATTCTCTGGTGTTCGAACTATTGTTACAAAAAATATATGAATTTATTTGGGATACGTCAGAGACCTGCCACATTGAATTTTTTTCTTAAATGTTTACAGTGCATATCTAACAGACTTAAATGTTTACCTAACAGGCTTGGTAGTGTTGAATGGTTACTTAACAAGCTTGTTACAAGACATTTTCTTCCGTTTTTAAAATTTATATGCTCCAGCGGCATTGTTGGTTCACTGGTCCATGCTTGCTTTTTTCATGGCACTGATTTCTTATTTTCATGTTCTCGTTGTTCTTGCTTGCTTGTTCGTGTTGTTGCAGTTTGCATGTTTGGGTTTCTGGAGTCACAATTGGAAGAGCCTCGTTCCTGGGGGGGTGGTTGTTGCCTGTTCCTTTCATCGTTGTATGTTGTTTATTGTTGCTTGATTCAACTTTGCAGGGTTTTGGTCCTGCACCTACACTTGGGCCTTTTGGTGCTTCTTGGCTGGGTTCTTATTTGGTTCTTTTTCTTATTTTCCCAAGGTTTGCAATGTTGGGATGCTGCATCTGCGGTTGGATCTTTGGTTACATTTTTTTGCACTTCGGTTTGCATAGAATTATATTAAGATAAAATAACAGACTAAATAATTGCAGGTGATGTAAATTGCATCTGTTACACGTTGAAATAGATTTTGTCGGCCTCAAAATATATTTCATAGTTGTTGATGCATTTTCCATGGATCATGTGTTACTATGGTTTCATAGTTATGAGAGTGCCTTTTTGTTGTGTGGGAGATATAGTTGTTCTCTGCCTTTTACTTTCCTATTGTGAACTGCATTTAACTCTAGTTTGTCGCGTTTCTGTGGTCATTCTGATCGACCGTCGTTCGGTTGCGTACTTAGCCAGTTTTATGGACGTGGCTTTGCGAATAAGTTCTATCGAACTATGACAGGTCGTGTTCGGTGTATACATTAGCTTTTCCGAATTAGTTTTCTTTAAAAGAAGGCCTCCTGGAAAGAAGAGAATGCAATTTATGAATTAATAGGTTTCCTGGACAACATAGGTTAATGATCGTGGCTTCTGGGGGTGGCAGGCTGAAAATTGGGCTTATTAAGATAAAATAACAGAGCAAAGAATTGCAGTCGATGTCAATTGCATCTATTACACTTTGAAGCAGAGTTTGTCGAGCTCAAAATATATTTCATAGTTGTCGATGCTTTTTCCATGGATTCTGTGTTACTACGGTTTCATAGTTATGAAATTGCCTTTTGTTGTGTGGGAGATATAGTTGTTCTCTCCCTTTTACTTTCCTGTTGTAAACTGTGTTTGAATCTAGTTTCTCGCACTTATGTGGTCATTCCAAGCGACTGCAATTCAGTTGCATACTATGACAGGTCATGTGTGGTGTATACATTATCTTTCCCGAATTAGTTTTCTTTAAAAAAAAGCCTTCTGGACAAAAGGGAATGCAATTTATGAAGTTATAGGTTTCCTGAACAGCATAGGTTAATGATCGCAGGTTCTCGGGGTGGCAGGCTAAAAATTGGGCTTCTGTTGTTCCGTGCCCTGAAAATAGCACAAAGAGTTCCACGATCATTCCGACCGACTGTCATTCGGTTGCATACTTAGCCAGTTTTATGGACGCGGCTTGGAGGATAGGTGGTATCGAACTATGGTGTATACATTAGCATTTCCAAATTAGTTTTCTTTAAAGGAAGGGCTCATGGACAAAAGACATTGAAATTTATCAAATTATAGGTTTTCTGGACAACATAATTTAAACATAGGAAATATGTAATTTTATAAAGTAGATATATAAAGCATGCACGGAGCCCACATCCCATACTTAGCCAGTTTTTGCATCGCGGGTTCTCGGGGTGGGTGGCTGAAAATTGAGAATCGAAGAGTTCCCCGATATACAAATTGACCATCGGACTTCCTGACTATTTGAATTTGAAGGCCGTCATGTCCAAAAAAATTAGCATTGTCAAAATAGTTTACTTTACGTACATCATTTTACATACCCTGGTGGACAAAAAAACACACAAAAAAAATAGTAAGCATTTTTTGGATTGCGGGTTCTCAGGGCGGCGGGCTCTAACTTCGGCCACTGTTATTATGTGTCCTACAAATAGCACAGATATTTCTGTGATATACAAATAGACAATCAGACTTGCGGACTATTTGAATTTCAAGGGCTCATGTGCAAAAAAAATAGCATTCTCGGATTACTTTTCTTTACGTACGTTCTACATACGCTCGTCGACAAAAACTGAAAAATAGTAGTAACGTATGTTACATAGGGCTCCATCCCCACTACATTCATCACTTCCCAATACACATTAAATATGCTTTCAAAAGTCAGAATCGACCAGACAAGTTCGAAAAGATGGGCTTTAATAACTGGAAAGATCGAGGACATTTCCCATTAAAATAAATAGACGGGCTAATATTCAACCCTTCCTTGCTTTTGATTTTGAACAGGAAGGGAAAGATGAAGACTCAAACGCAACATAGTTCCATGGTTATTAGATACTCAATTTGCATTCTCGATATGGCTTCTACCAATGAGTTGTCCATCATATATGACCTTCCTTCTAGGTTGCCAGATGTTTTTTCCCCTTTACTCAAATAATAAAAATTTCATTGAATTTGAAGAACATTGAGTACTAAAGTGCCTTACCTATGAAAGTGTCTTTTTTCCTGCATTTTGAATTTGCGAAATTTTATTTATTTATTTATTTTTTTTCTTCTGCAGTTTTAGTTTTCTTAAAAGCTTCAGCATAGTTCACGAATGTGTCGCCCACAGAGGGCTTGACGTCATGTCCCTCTTTAATATTGTGCATTTTGAAATGATAGGATTTAATAACTGAAAAGCTCGAGGAAATTTCCCATTAAAATGAATAGACAGGCAAATATTATGGGATCTGGTAATTTCTTTTTGCCTGCATTTTGAATTTGTGAATATATATATATATATATATATATATATATATATATTTCGCAGTTTTAGTTTTTTTAAAAGCTTCAGCATAGTTCACGAACGTGTCTCCCACAGATTCCTTCACATCATGCCCCTCTTTAATATTGTGCATTTCTAAATGATGGGCTTTAATAACTAGAAATCTCGAGGACATCTGCCATTAAAATGAATAGACAGACGAATATTATGGGATCTGGTAATTTTTTTTTTCGTGCATTTTGAATTTGCGAAAATACTTTTTATTTTATGTTTTTTGCTTGTGCAATTTTAGTTTTCTTAAAAGATTCAGCATAGTTCACGAACGTGTGACCTACAGAGGCCTTCATGTCATGTCCCTCTTTAATATTGTGCATATCTTAGATGTCAGATTTGAGAATCTTCTCGAATATGAGAATTTTAATATGTGTTGCTAGTCACTATTCAGTGTACATATTCAAAAAGATTGGCATTAATAACTGAAAATATCAAGAACATCTGTCATTAAAATGAATCAACATAAAATGTACAGAAGACCATCCAGCCTTGCTTTTAAATACTTATTTCCATTTCTCTCTATCATCAAAGAGTTGTGCTTTAGGGTGCCTTCGTTCTAATGTTCCTGGTCATGGACATGTAAGACAACTTAGAGATGCGATTAAGATGTAGATGAAAGAAGAGAGACTGGTTTTATGTGATTTGAGCTTTGAGTAAAAAAAAACTCTGTTATACAAGAGAAACTCAGAGAGGACGAAAAAAAAAAGAACAAGTATGTTTGGTGTTCTCCCTGTGTTTGATGCTTTGGTTGGTTGAAAAGGCTTCCTGGAAAAAATTTTGTTGAGCTTCTTTGTTTTCTTGCTGGGAATTTTAATGGATTTTTAGGTCACCTGCAAAATAGTTCTTCGTTTAAGTATATAGCTTCTTCCAACAACACAAATTTGGCCACTGTATAGAATTGTAGAGATCACACAAGTATTTGTCTTCCTCGGAGGCTGGTAACAGAATCTGCATGGGTGGATAAAATGACATATTATCACTACAAGAGTTTCTATTTCATAGTTTGATGACCTGCATGTGGCTCTAGTAGCCAACTTGATAGAAAGCCATGTTCTTTTTCAAAGTTTGTTCAGTTTCCTCTGGATTTAGTTGCAGAGTCCACGTATTAGGCGTCACCTTCGAACATTCTAGACCTTTTTGTGGGTCGCCATACTTTCCCCGCTATGAGGAAAGATATATTATGATGCCATCTGCAGCATTTGATACACTTTCCAGACCTGTGCTGGTGCATTCTGCAGCATTTGATGCACTTGCCACACCTCAGCTACACGTAGAAGTTATGTAACTCAACAGATTTTCATTTTGCATTTGGGTTGGACGTTTCTTCCAATTTACTGTAATAAATCAAAGAAGTTCCACATACAAATCCTCAGGCAAGCTTCTCAACCAAACAGACGATCAAATACAGGGAGAATACTAGTCACTATATACCTGAATTTTTTTCCCCTGCCTTAACTGTTGTGACATAAAACGACTCTGTTCACTTTGAAATAGGCTTGAATCACATTTCTAATTTGTCTCGGACGTGAATGCTTAGGAACATTGCAAAGAAAACACCTTAAACCCCAACTTTTCGACGGCAGAAGGAAATTAGCACTTGACAAAGAATGGAATGTTGAATAAGAAGCCATTGCAAGAAGGCCATATCTGGAAGAAACAAGGTATTCAAAAAACTGGGATAGATGTACTTCGCAGCATCGATTAAGTACAAAACCCAAAATTGATATTCAACTCATTTTTTACGAATAAAGAGTTTGAACGTCAAGAAAAGTGTGAAGAAGCTTCATCAATGTACATATATTTAATTGGTCGATGGCAGGAAAAATCAAAATTGTTGTCACAAATAGCCTTAGTTGTATTTTGTCACACATCTTATTTGAATATAGAATAATTTCGGTTTATTTCTTAATAGTATTTTCCAATTTCTGGTATTTGTTTTAATTGTATTTTGTACCTTCTTCCCTTGTGTCGTTAAACATGAAGGACAAGCTTTTGTTTCTGTTGCTCACTACTTCAATCTAAATAAAACCTGGTATGTTCTTTCTTTACATTTTACATTTAAAAATAGCTTTTCATAGGCCATACTTATGTTGCATCGGCTTTGTATTTAAAGAAAGAAATTGGAGGACCCATTCTGCTCCCATTCTTCGAGTTCCGTAAATAGAATGAATTCATGAGTTACAACAAGGAAGTTGAACTGTTGATGCAATGTTCCTGTGAAGTATGTTGGATATATTGCAGCTTGTTCTATTTGATAATATCTGTGCATATATACTAATATCAGTACTATTGGAAAAAATACAGAAAACTTCCTCTTCGACAAAGCTTAGGCAGTTATGTTTGGGTTTGCGGTATTAAACAAATATGCCCAATGTTCTGTCATATACATCTTGCAACCTAGGAACTTCCATAGTTTGCAATTTATGCTTTAATTACTTAAAGTCACAACAAATTTTGATTTCCTTTAATTTAATTTAGATATTGATGTTTATGGAGAGTCGTCTTTTGCTGATGTCATTGTAACGAATACAATATGAATAGATGATAAGGAATTTATGTCGTTGAGACCACAATGCAAATTCATGTTTCTTGTTGCGCTATGTACATCTTGCAGTCAAAATTTTCCTGGTTTCAACGAAATTTGCGAGCTGAAGAGCATCTTGCAAATTGGGAGATCATTTGCATTTGAAATAGAAACAATTCATTAATATATATTAGTATGAATACTATTCAGATAAATATGAAAACTTTCTCCATTGATAGATACTAGTATGAATACTATTGAAATAGATATCAAAACTTTGTCTTGGCCAATACTTAGCCAGTTATCTAGACACCAGGCCCCAGGTTCGTGGTATCCAGCACCTATGTCAGATGTTTCATCATATACATGTTGCAGGCAAAGAAATTCAATGATGTGCACTTAATTCTTTTACTATTGAGAAGCCAGCAGAGGTTCGAAAACATTGCCATTAA